>APFE031400768.1:163711-182434 GCA_000404065.3 Pinus taeda
GAAATCATCATCTTCAAAAGCCATTAAAAGTCTATAATTATTACCTCGTTCATCTTCATCACTATTTGAGAGTCCATCACTATCTTCATGAGTGTAGTATCTTTTCTTACTTACATTCTGTTTCTTGTTCCATCAAATAGGTTCCTTACCTTTGTCAAGCTTGTCTTTCTGAGGACACTTGGCAGCATAGTGACCGACTCTTCCACAAGCAAAGCATTTGAAGGGTAAATTACTTATGAATCTTCCAGCACCCCGTTGAAGGTTCTTGACAAAATTTGATTCTTCCTCTTCTTCTGACATATGTCCTGACTCATAGTAATCTGCTTTGCCTGAAGCCTTGAATGCAGCTTCTCTCCTGTCTCAAGGTCCTCCTTTCCTCATTTCATAAGCGGTTAGAATTCCGTGTAGTTGTGACATGGTAATTTTCTGTAAATTCTCCTTTTCTTCTGTTGCAAAAACTTTTGATTCAAACTTAGGAGACAAAGATCTTAGAACCTTTTCAACCACAACCACCTCTTTTATTTCTTCACACAAGTTTTTAATACAATTAACAATCTCATCTATTCATAGGAAATAGTTAGCCACACTTTCATCATTGTACATTCTGATATTTTCATACTGAATTCTGAGGGTTTGAAGTTTTGCTCGTTTTACTTGTTCATCTCCTTCATAACTCAGAATGATCTTGTCCCATATTTCTTTTGCAGTTTTATACTGCATAACCTTGACGAACTCTGATTGAGATAGACATCCTAATAGAATATTGACAGCCTTTGCATTTGTTTCAAACTGCTTCTTCTCAGCTGGATCAGTGGGAGTTTCTGATGGAAAAGTGTACCATGTATCTATGATATCCAAGACTTATGTACCAAGAGATTGAAGATAGGCAATGACTCTTACCTTCCAATAGACGAAATTGGTCCCATCAAAAATTGGTGGCCTGATTGATGCTTCTCTCTTGTAGTTTCTCATGATGATAGATCTTCCTTCAAGCGATCAAGCTTCTTCTGAAGGACCTGCTCTAATACCAATTGTTGGAAATAATACTGAGAGGTGGGGGTGAATCAATATTATCAAACTCTTATCAATTTATACAAATGTTTTTAGATCTGACAATTGAAACTTGCATATACCTTCCAAACTTATAATTTAATTTATTCCTCAGATGTTTGTCATTAATCTATATGTGAGAGCCATAGAATAATAAGAAGGAACACATAATAGAAAGCCACAGCAAGGAACACAAGATGTAAGGTGGAAACCCAATGTGGGTGAAAACCACCTACTGCAATATGTCTCTATCTTCTTTCAATTATAAACTTCTTCTTACAATGATTTTGTACTGGTACAGTCTTTTACCAGTGCGCAGGCTGCAACCTGCAAATAGCTACAACCCTCTCTCATTTTCCAACTTCTTTTGGAAGGGAGCTACAACCCCCTTAGCTCTTGTACTATCTGAAATACTAGTACGTAGGTGCTGACTTACAGAAGGCTACTGCCTTCTCTTTCCTTCCAGGGACCACGTTTCATCAATTTTCAAACTGGATCCAAAACATCATGTACATGTGCATCACCCAATCTCCTTTAAACAAATAACTTCTCAGAATGCAGTAACCATAAAATAACACCAGTAACCAGACACCAATTTAAACCCAGATCTCTGCAAAAATAGATAAAAGACAGCTAAAACATATTTCTAAAAAGGTCTGCAACTTCACCAAACAAAACCTGCGGATATCCACACTTATGTCGTGACGAGCCTACGCAACTCCGCACCTTCTTCTTCTCTGGTTCTACACACCTCTGCACTGTGCCATTGCTGCTCTCTTCAGTAGATCTGACTTATAATGCTCCAGTTTCTCCTTGATTCAGATTCAACTATGTCTCACCAACCGATTATTAGAAATTCAGATCTTGCTCTTCTTAATATTTCAACACTTGTGATTAGCCAAATGATCTCCTCTCCTTTTTATAGGCTAGGCCTCACTCAAAACCATGGACCAAAACCATTGAGAAACAATACCACGGACCAAAACCATAGGATCGAAAACTGTCGGTCTAATACCATGAACCAACCATAAGATTTCCCATGTGCGTGCGCTTTTCTCTGCATGAAAGTGCATGAACTCTTCTCTGCGTGAAAGTGCGTGAACTCTTCTCTGCATGAAAGTGCGTGAACTTTTCTCTGCATGAAAGTGCATAAACTTTTCTCTGCATGAAAGTGCATGAACTTTGCTGCACTATAATATATCATCTAAGATGAGTGGGTTGCCATCAAGTATAACATATGTATCATAATGCCAACATGTTGTTAAGAACCAACATAGATCCATCTTAAGTAAGGATCCAAGTGAGGAAAGCAATAAAAGTAACTAAAAATAATAGAGGAGAGATATTGCATTTTTTTTTAAGTTTTTCGTTATTGAGTTTTCTTTGACATGATTGATCCAAAATATAGGTTTAATATCTTACAATCAATTGCGTTTTTTTAATTTAGATACATTCTTAAACACAACACAATTTAAAAGGGGGAGGGGGGGTGGAGATAGTGACAAAGATAGAGGGTAAAGAGAGGAGTGATGGGGGGAGAGGGAGGTGGGAGAGAAAGGAAGTTAGAGAGAGAGGGGGGGAAGTAACAAGGGATAGATGGATAAAGAGATATGGTTGAGAGAGTAAGGGAGAGAGGATCGGAGGGGAGAGAAAGAGTGAGAGAAGGGTAAGAGAGAGAGAGAGAGAGAGAGAGAGAGAGAGAGAGAGAGATAGATAGATAGAGAGAGAGAGAGAGAGAGAGAGAGAGAGAGAGAGAGAGATGGGGGATAGATAGAGGAAGGTGGGAGAGAAAGGACAAAGACGAAGGAAGAGAGAGAGAATGATAGAGATGGATTTGGAGGGGGAGAGAGAGGGAAGGAAGAAAAAAGACATAGAGGGAGAAAGGTGGCGAGAGAGGTAGTGACAAGTGAGTGATGGAGAGGGAGGGAGGGAGAGAGGAGAACAAGGGACAAGATAGAGAGAAGTAGAGAAGGGGAAGAGAGATAGAGGAAGAGGAAGAGGGAGGGTGAGAGAGAGATAGATATGGAGAGAGAGTGTGTATGTATGGGAGGTGACATGGAGAGAAGGAATAAGAAATATACAAATGGTTACAAACATAGGTATTATACAATATTATATAAAGAACATAGATCCATCTTAAATATGGATCTATCAAGTGCTGAGAGGGAATAAAATCTCTCAAGGTGCAAACTTTTCCTCAAGTTTTGTACTCAAAAAATAGGTTTGCACCTTAGGAGATTGAATCCCTCTCAATGCTTAATATATCCATGCTTAATATGGATATAGATATGTTTTATAAACATATATATTGTGTACAAGATTTTTATTTCTAAAAAAAAATAAAAATGTTAATTTATTTAAAACATTATTTATTATCACATCTCATTCTTGGAATTTATGACGTGGAGGAGGTGAGGTTTCCACCCCACTGCCTCCCATCACATTTAAGAGGGAGTTGTCTAGACCATCCTACCCCATCCATCCCCACATACAAACATCCCTTATCGCCTTCCAATGTCATACCAACCTCTCTTAGTCCAAGTGGTCTAGGTTGAGTGAATTTGATCCTATATCTTTATGCTACATCTATACCACCCCCCCACAATAAGTGGGACAATTCCTCTTAGTGTATGACGCACTCAGGGGCCCATTTTTAGTTGTAAAGTTTCAAGGTTATGTGGAAAACTATGAATTTCCAATCTACTGTGGAGGAAGGCCTGCATAGCTATGGATCGGCATGCATGTAAATTTCTAGAGATTTAACTACTCGACGTGTGCATGTTCAATTCATGCATAGGACATTGAGGAGCAACGAGGGGAGAAGACAGAAAAACACAAAGGTGGTGCGCTTCAAGATGTTGGTTGCAATGTAAAACATAATAAATTTAGAATCTTCACTCTATATACTAAGTAAAATGTTATAAATAAATCTACTATATTTACAGGTAAATGTACATGGAAACAATTTGTCTTTTGTTTCCTTTCTCAGCTAGACTTACAAATAAAAAATATATGGTACATTTAGAATTAGACAATAGTTTGATCCCATGTATTTAAAAATATGTTCCTTTATCTTAAATATAAGTCTATCATAATACAATCAATGCAATAATATTATCCTTACTATATCTCGTTTTTATGATTCCTGGTAACAAATACGTCCAAAATTTCATTATATAAAAGTTGAATAAAACTTATAATATCCAATAAAACTCCCTTAGATAACTTAGGGGAAACTTTTTGACTTTCTATTGTTATATTTAAATTTACCTTTCAATATAACACAGATCATTTACTTTTCCATATCATTAAAATTAAGACAAGATTTCTAAAGTACCTCTATACAATGTTGTTAAGTATTGCATGCTTCCTTAATCTCCACACTTTAATCATGTCTTAACTTTAACTATAGTTTATATCTAGAAATTCCTTTCGATTTGTTCCTCTTATAGAAGAAAGTAATAAATAATTTTGCATACAAATGTTATAATATGAAATCTAAACACAAGCATGCATCCTTTGCACTATTATGTCAACACATATAATTAAACTATTAAACATCAAGATAAGAATTAAACAAAATTTCATCTACACTTTATGAATTGGTGAATATTTAGGAATAGAGCATGTTCCACCCAACCTTTAACTATCTCCACTAGTTCTCCCCAAGTGAAAACTTTATTGTTGTTAGGAATAAATGACCCTTTTGTTATTATGTGGTTTCTCTTACAAGTTATTCACAACAAAATTTTAGCGACATATTACTATAATTGTTTTTGCCTTTTTCCTAGTTCTTTTGTTTTAAATTGAGAAAAAAATTATTTTCCTTTTCCTTAAAGCACACCTTTCTATCCTATTATGATTTATTCTACTTTCCACCCGACTTAGCATTTCCCTTGGGCTGTGTGATTAACATAATCTTTCTCTCCCATTATGTTGATATTTTTAACAACATTCTCCTATAAATTCTAAGGATACTTTTAGAGAAGGTCCACCATGTGGACTTTTGACTACTTTTAAGATTTTTGATTAGTTGCAAAGTTGTCTTTACTACTTTAGTACTCTTTCTTGAATATTCACAAGCAATATCATTTATTAATTTAATAAATTAAACATAATTTCACCACCACATAATTTCCATTTGGGCTCCCATAGAGATTAAGTCCACAAATAATTTAAAAGTCTAAAAAATAGGCATGTTTAGAAACAACAAGACATAGGAGTGTTACAAAATTTATGTGGAGGACTGCAACATTGTGGACGAAATTTTCTGTCACATTCTAAATTAAAGTTTTTGTTCCTTGATCCACACACCCATTCTCTCATACAATGCTCCTTTCTGGCACACATAAAAAATACTCTACATTTAATATTAGATACTAAGTTTTTTCTAAAATTTAAATAATTTCATGTATACGGAATAAATTACCTTTGCAACATCGTCCCATATTATTAGATGATTAATAGTATGTAATATCGTGTGAGAAATATGTGTATGGAAGGAGAACTAAAACATTGTGGTAGAAATTATTTGTTCCTTACTCCTCACACCCATTCTTCCATACAACACTACTTGTTCACATACATTAAAATGACACTTAGGTTAATATTTAATAATAACATTAAGTATTTAATCCATAAATGTGAAATCACAAATTCACATAGTATTCAAAAAGATTGAATACATATATTTTTTATGTCTACATTGTAAACCATTGGTTCTAGTTTTGAAAACCGCACATCCCACATTGATCCACCAAACATTAGCTGTTCCTAGGTAAATTAATTTTGTGTCGATGGAATAAGTTTACCTATACACCACCGTTCTGTCACACACACATCACCCTTCGCACATCCTTCATTCTCCATAGATTCATAGTTTTATGCAATTGTTCTCCCACACAACTGCATAAGATTTTATGAAATAATAGGATATAAGTGCACTAGAAATACTTATCTTACTATCAGTGTCAAAGCATTGACCGAATAAATTCCATGCAACCCCCCTTGTTTTCTTAAGTTGGCATGATTCAGTAAATGCACATGAATTAATAATTGTAATGAATATGGAAGTAGCATAGCACAAATGGAAAAATAACAAAATTTCAAATTAGCATCATGTACAAAAAAATAAGGTTTCATTGTGCAGAATATGTTTTCTACATTTTCATCTTTGACATAATGGCATTAACTCAATACTAAGACAATTCAAAATTCTTTCAGTAAATCAAATAATCAATACATAATCGAGAACAATAAGTGATACCACATACGAAAAACCATTTCCATAAAATATAGAGGCTGGCATTGACATAGTAGTGGGTGCTAGCCCCCTATGAACTTATTTCATAATAGAGATAACTGGCTAGGATTATGCACAATATTTCCTTACAATTTTTATTGCCTGCCTTTTGACTTAGAGTTATTATTCACAACATGTAGGTGATTTATCATTATCACAAGGAATTCACATTTAATTTTGTTTGTAAACTTTCGACACTTCTTTCAATACTTAGGATGCTCATATCGATGATATTAATGTAAGAGAACACTCGAAAGTAAATGGCGTAAATAATTTTGCAATTTCTAGATTTATTTCCACTTCCTCTTGTAAACGTAAAATTTCCTATCTTTAATTTATATTTATTGAGAGTTTCCTATTAAAAAAAAAAATCACAAACAAAATAGTAAAAAATTGTGATTGTTTAGGATATCAAGAATCTATACTTAAAGGGCATTGAAAACAATATTATTCAAGAGAATATTTTGAAAGTACAAAGTGTAAATGGCTAGGAGGACTTGTGCTTATCAATGAAATCTTTCAGTGGTTAGTCACATATCAATGATATGTGAATCTATCAACGGAAGAGAAGAATAGTGATAACATTTGGTATAGTAGATTAGAAAATTCTACACGCATTGAACACGTTTTTTATTTCAGATAAATTGTTTATTTTTGCACAAACAACTATTATTTAACATGGGAAAAAATATGCTAATATTGAAGCATACTCCAATTCCTACGAATTCAGAGGCATTCAGATGTAGGGGTCATGAAAATCATTCAAGAATCCACTTCGCCAACTTTTCAGGTTCCTTCCGATCTTTCCATTCTAGACATTTCTTTGTTTAAAAAAATGTTTAGAAACTTATGATGGCTATGTCTATCTTATGGTCCAGGAAACTATGGACAATGTCCCAAAATCCATTCTCTGTCTATTGTATTATTAATATAAGAAATATTGTTACCCTGATTGGGGTGCGGGCTAACAGTTGGGACAACCTGGTCATATTAATAATACATACCTCTGAGATAGGTACTTACTCCCCCCACATGCTCAAGGTGATGGGTGTGAAGACCCTTGGCATGAGTGAATTCCAAGGTAGTGGGAAAGCTGGCAAGGCTGGAGGGAAGGTAAGGTGTAAAGGTAAGCATGACAAACAAGAGAGAATCATTAGATTTTTTTGTCTTTGGAAGAAGAAGGTGTTGTGGAGGAATGAGAAGGCGACGTCTCTTGTGACTCCAAGCTCGAATATGACCTGAAACGGAACTTGGGTATGTTTTTGGTCTTTCTCCTAAATTGCAATGATATCCTAGTTGGGGTTTTGCTGGTGGAGAGTGGGGTAAGTAGGAATATTACCTAGGGGGTTGAGAATTATTGGTGGAAATGGCGAAGGAAATTGGTGGAAATTTCCTGGTTCTGTGTCTATATCTAGCACCATCTAGGTATTTCTTATGGCTGCTTTTGGGATGATCTTATGTTGTCTGGTTTGGGGAACCTGGGTTCCAAAAACTGCGTTTAGTTTGGGGCTGACCGTAGCAGGCAAATGAGTGCAGGAAATGAGAGGGAAAATGGGGGAAGGGGGAGAAGTCGGTAGGGTGCATGGGAGATACTTTATAGTCACAACCAAAGAAAGTGTCAGTTTAACGGGAATTCCCTTCAAGGCTATGGCAAAGACAGGGACCATGATTGCAAAGTTAATTGTGAGAAAGAAAGTGGCATCACTATCACCTCTTGGGAAGAGGGGGAAGGGTTGCAAATTTATTCGTAGAATTTTTCTAGGATGAAGATGGGCTCGCACACTTGGTTTAGGTTGGGGGGGGGGGGGTTTACCCGACTATGATTGGAAGGTGCTAGGTATGGAGAAGGGGAACAACAAGGTGGGGTTGGAGTCAGTCTGAATGTGGGTTCTAGCCTCTTCACCATCCCAGCTCTGAGTTTGATAATGTAAGGGGCGAGAAGAAGCATGGTGAAGCTCACTGCATCGATAATACAACATAGGAAAGGAACCAAATTATAGTGATTTTTTTTGGATTAACAAATTTTTTATGTCAATAGGTCTAAGGAAATTTGGATATGGATTGGCATGTGAGAAGACAAGGATGAGGAAGGTGGCCAGGCCCCTAGGAAGGATACAGAGGCAAGCACATCGGATCCTCATGGGAGCAAAAAGTCTGTAGAACACCTTATCACCAAAGTGGCCGAGGCTTACCGTGAGGGGACTAATGAAGGAATCCAGAAATTTCTAGGAGAGTGGGAGGAGGAAATAAAAAATGGTAGTGAGACAGAGGAGGATATGGACAACTTGAGGACTTTAGTTCCAGACCTGAGAAACACCAGAGGAAGAATTATGCAATTCAAACAGACCCTGTACCTCTATTGGTTGATGAACAGACTATTAGGCAAAGAAATGGAACAAATTTCTATAGGAATGGTAGTGACACTCCAAGGTATGTCGAGCTATAAGAAAGACTTGCATGAAATTCAATTCCATCTTGATAAGAAAGACATCAGGATGGATAGAATTGATCATTACATCCCATGCATCATGGAATTGAATGAGATTCCTTGTGCAACAGGTAAGGACTCGAAACTTGTGGACTTGGCCTCAGAGGAGTAGAAGGGCTAGTCACATCCCCATGTTTACTTTTGTTTTAGGCATATATCTTTTAATTTTCTTCGTGCAAGTATATGTTTAGATAGATATTTAGTGTATGGACATGAAACAAAGTCATATATAGCTGCGCTAGAGAGACTAAAACTATATTATTTTTGGATGGCTTACAATGTAGATAGGTGGCCAACAAACTTGGTTTTCCTCCAGGGAAATTTGATGCAACCTAGCCAATATATGTTGTGTAAATTTTCCTTTGTTTAATAGAAAATGAAATGGTCCTAGAAATCTTAACAAAAAAATATAAGAAATATTATTTATTCAATTAGGATGATCTTGTTTCAAATGAATCAACCTTTTAGTTAGTCAATTTTTCCAAAATAAATAGATTCTTTATGATGACATGCCTAATAAGAGCCTTTATCTAGAACCATATATTTCCTTGCTTACCATATAAACCTAAATTCAATTCTAATGAAAAATTAATCTAGTTTTGGTATCCCTTACTATTGAAGTAGGATGTCGCTTTAAATTTTTGTCTAATCAAAGATGTATTTCTAAAGTAGATCATTTACATGATAGCTGGATAGGAGCCCCATCAAATATATGCCCAAGCACATGTTTTACTATACGGAAAATGTGTACATGACGAATGAGAAAATAATATGCTTATCTAAATTTATGGGTTTAAAGGTAAACCACTACTTCTTCCAAGAATTGTTATAGATAGGCATTTTGTTGTGAAATTATATAGAAAATACCATGATTGGCTGGTTAAATTTGAATAGAAAAAGATTAATTAAAATTTTCACAATTACTGTTGGATAGTCATTGTGGAAAATGTGGCTCATGTTGCAAAGCTTGCAAAAGCCTTTACATTGTTTTAACTTAAGAGAAGTTGAAAACCAACTAGGCTTTGATCCATAAGGCCTATTTATCACACACCTATGTACTTTTAAATATGAGAACTTGTCTACAAGGTTTGTAGAAGAAAGAAAAGAGAGGCACAATGATACAATAAATAATTGAGAAATAGTAGCGAATAGCGGAGAAATTTCTAAAGAAGCAAGCATCATCACAAAAAAAAATTACAAGCGAAGAGGTGAAACCCTCCATAACAATCACCACCTTGCACATATCTTACTGCTATGAATTCACACTCTAGTCAAAGAAAGAGAATCGATACTACAAGTGAAAACTTTATTCAGGTCTAGTTATCTCGTGGTAGGGACAGTGAAGGTCCCCTTCAGACATTCATTTTGGAAATAATGCACATTGATGAATAAACCAAATCCAAAATTCCCTCGAAAATAGGAAGCATTGAACAAGATATGAACGTGAAAATTGAGAGCACTATGATACCTAATTTGGTTAGTACTTGTTGAATAGAAAATGAGAGAATAAAGGAGAAAATTTCCAAATTAGCCACTACTTTCGATGATCTCCATGTCACTTTGCAAGATAAAAACTATGGAAAGAGAAGTAAAAAATTGAAAATTAAAAAAGTAAAGGTTCATAATAAAAAGGTTACTAATAAAGTAGAAATGTATGTTGGTGTGTCTATAGTTGCAACCATTGGACACATGAGATTCTATCAAGCTACTAATAATGTGCTTGTAGTGTCTATTGGTCAACAAGAAACAAAGAACCTTATACTGAGTGCAAGAATAAAAGAGCTAGAAGAAGCTCTAAATTTGGGGTCCTTAGTTAGTGAATCTACTAGAAATACATGAAATACCATTGGAAATTTCTACTTCGAGCATGTACCATGGACGTAATAAATCTATGAAACTCGTTAATAAAGTCAAATCTCATATTGTCACTAAGATATTCCAAAAAATAGAAATCATTAAACATACATCGCAAACAACTTCCGATCTACTACATTTAGCACGAGGAATTAACTTAGTTTCTCATTTGGTTAAAAATAATGTTAAGGATGAAAAACATTTCGTTAATAATGAATTATTTACTTTTAGTTAAAGGCTTGGTTTTCTATTTGATGTAGACAAAAAAACAAATGGCTCCCAAATGTTAATTGAAAGAAGTAGATCAAAGATAGATGATCTAAAAGAACAAGCACACTAGAGAACATTATTTCTCAATGTGAAAGCATAATAATATAAGACATCATGCATTTATGAAGGCAATTCAAATTGTTCAAAATCCAAGTGATAGATTAGTAAGCGAATTGGAAAGGCTAAAATAGTCAACGACAAGTGATTTTGATGATATAATTGATTTTACTATAGAATAAATTAGGAAACGACTAATTATTTTTGTTAGTATTTATTAACAAAAGTGAGTCTTAGATGATAAATTACAGAAAGAGGCTATGGAAATTTAGAAGGAAATATTCAATGAACATGTTAGGCTAGAGATCATGTTAGGAAACCAGCTCACAAAAAGATAGAAAAGATAGATTAGGAGTCTAAGAGGTAAAAATATAATCAGATCCAACATAACAATAATAATGTAAGGGCACAATAATAACAATAGTGGGCTTCTGTGGGGCATAATAATAACAATATGGGGACTAAATGGGCACACGAATATAATAAGGGTGTTGTACTAATAACAATAAGGGGTTACACTAGTAGTATAGGGACCTAACATGCCCCTCTCCTTTAGAAAGTGTTGTCCTGAACACTTGAGTAGTTCTTGATGTTTTTGTATAAATTCTTGTCCTCCCATGTGGAATATTCAGTGGGTAAGTTCTTCTACTTGATGAGATACTCTAAAATTGATCTATTTCGTAGCTTTCGATTTCTTGATTCTGTGACTGCTTCAGGTTCCAATATGATTTTTCCTTCCTTGTCAAGTTCTCGCAATATTGTTTGAACTCGGACCTTCTGCAATTTTTGAATGAGTTCCCAGTCCTTTTCGCATATGGATATATGTAAGGCCTGATGTTTGGAGGAAAAATTCATTGAATAGCATGATCATGATCACGAATAGGTGGGAGGCCTTTGAGAGTCTCAAATACCTTGAAATGATTGTCCAAAATGTTTTGGAGATATGGCGAAATACATGATTTCGATGTGGGATCCTCTAGTGAAAATAATTGTGCAATTACACCCTGTTGTTCTTTATTTAGAAGATTTTTCATGTTGCTATAGCTGATTATATTTCTAGGTTTTCCTTCGATAAGCCTCAAGTCAACTTCCTTTCCTTCCCAAAAGAATTTCAAGAAAAGTTCTTGAAAATTAAAAGCTATCGTACCCAAAGATTTTAGCCATTAGACTCCTAATAAAACATCAGCACCACCCAATGGATTGGAAAGCATTAGGATACTCAATACATATTCTCCCATGGATAGCTTGATATTATGGCACTTTCTAGAGCAATTTATGGTTCCTCCACTTGCAACCATCACTTGACACTCCGTTGCTGGATATAAGAAGCAATTCAATTCCTTAGCTATCTTACAATCAGTAAAATTATGGGTACTACCCGAATCAATCAACACTCTTACCTTTTTCTTCTTGATATGTCCTTCTATCTTGATAGATTTAGGAGTGGAAATTTCTTCCAATGCATTACAAGATATGGTTTGATTGATCTCTTAAGACTTGATGTGATCTTTCAATTCTTGAACATTTTTCTTCTTGATATGTCCTTCTATATTGATAGTTTGACAAGTGGTAATTTCGTCCAATGCATTAGAAGATATGGTCGGATTCATTTCTTCTTTCTCAATGTGATCTTTCACTTCTTGCACCTTTTTCTTCTTGATATATCCTTCTATCTTGAGATTTTTAGGAGTAGTAATTCTTTCCAATGCTTTACAAGATGTGGTAGGATTCATTTCTTCTTTCTCTCGGGTTGGTTCCTAGTGTATATAGTCTTCTTTTGACATTTCTTGATCCTTTTCTTCCTCCTCTCCACAATCAATGTAAAATAATTTGTTCTCACCACACTTATGACCTTTAATGTATTTGTTATAAAAAATGTAACAAAGCCCCTTTTCTCTTTTTTCTTCCAATTGTTGTGGTGTAACCCCTGTAGGTTGTGGAAGGCTAAGAGAAACAACACTTCCATCTTTATAGTTGTGAGGGGTAGGTAGGCTTCCTTGTTGCCATAATTTTGTTTTCCACTTTGTGACAAAGCCCTTTTTCTCTCTTTTCTTCCAATTGTTATGGTGTTTCTCTAAAGGAGTTTCCCTTTGTATCCTCATAACGTGCTATCATTCCATCCATGAAAATTGACCACGTAACAAGTTGTTTACGAGAACAAAGCCCTTTATACCATAAAAATTGATCTAGTTCTAAATATGAAGATGTAATACATACCTTTTGTAATAGTGGTACACCATGTAGATCAAAATATTGCTCCATCTATAGTATCCAATTTACTGGATCCTTTCCATCAAACTTCCTCATATCACATTTTCTTGATTTCAGGAGCTCGATCTTGAAATGACTGTAACTCTGTAATTTCAGATCTCAATGTTTTGACATTGTCTCTTGCAGTAGCCCTCTGTGTCCTATTTCTAATCCTGCAAGGGTGATCAGAATTTGATTCCTCAAGAAAGAGTTATGCCCACTCTCCTAAGATGGCCTGGTTATATAATGTTTTAGTAGAGCATACTTGTATGACGTGCCACGTGTCACTAGTTCGACCTTCGGATTTGAAAACTATGCACAAAGGGCTACAGTTTGTCCTCTTTCTGTAACTTCTTACTAAATTTCAATTTGTTGCTCAGAGAGAAAGTTATGACGACCTTCCCAAGGTAACCTGTTTAATATGTAATTCGGGAGCTTGCAAAAACCCTAACTTCCTTAGATCATATATTTGAAAATATAGCGACAAAGGATCTTAAATTCAGACCCGATATTCATAATGATTTATTTTCAAACGGGTTTTTTCTTTAGCTTCTGAAACTTCATAGCGAAAAGGTTATAGCAAAAATACCACGATGACCTATTTTATATGAAATTATGGATCTTGGAAAAATCCTAACTTCCTCATATCATATCTCCAAAAATGTAGCGAGATAAGATTTGAAATTCAGATGCGTAGTTTAGCAAGACTTGTTCTCAAACGGGTTTTTCTTTTAGCTTATGAAATGTCACAGAAAAAAGTTATAGCAAAAATACCACGACGACCTGTTTGGAGCAGCGAAACCCTAGAATCCAAAGCTCTGGTACCAAATGTTATGAAACCAGCTCAGAAAAAGATAGAAAAGATAGATTAATGCCTTAGAAATAAGCCTCCTCTAGGGTGCAACCTCATTTACATTACAAAAATGAACAATTCTTAGATGATACAAGTGATAAAACCTACTTTGGTATATAGAGGAGTCTAAGGGGTCATAATATAATCAGAGTTGACATAACAATAATAATGTAAGGGCACAATAATAACAATAGTGGGCTTCTATGGGGCACAATAATAACAATATGTGGACTACATGGGCACAACATTATAATAAGGGGGTTGTACTAATAACAATAAGGGGTTACACTAGTAGTATACGGACCTAGCAGATCACAATCGCTCCACTGAAAGATTTCATCAAAACTACGCTGGATAAATTCATTCAAGACATCATAGATGCAAAAGACAACTTATAATGAAACAATCATTGTATATACTTTCACATCTTGTAAGTGTCCTTAAATATTGGCACATTTGTGTTTCTGTTTACTAGTATTTAATTTTTGACACTTGTTAATTATGTTAACGTCACCTAAACTAGTTGTTTGATATAGTTTCTTATTTTATTTTTTAGCTGCCTTTTTCCATATTACAATTCATGAGAGCCCAATCCTAGTGCCCATTACAATGAATACATTTATTTTTACAATTAGGTAGATGGATTTGGGTGAATGCTTTATATGTCAAACATAAATGTAGGTTTAGTTACATAATCCCTTGCATCTGCACATACGTTCCTTTTACCAAATATCTTGTTTTAGATATAAATTGTAATTTATTGTGCTTAACTAATATACTGGAGAGCAATTATTGTTAATTTTCAATAGAATGCAGGAACAAATAATTAAAGAGAAGATGCCATAATAGCATAGTGAATGAGCTAGTGAGCTGAGATGTTAGGCATTCTCATTACCGATATAAGCGACTTTCACCATAAATCATGGTTCTTAATGTTTTTGCATAAGATCTTGCATGGATCTAATTTCTACGGCGTTGCTTAAAAAAAAATAACAAAACATAAGTGTTCAATGCTACAATTTTAACTATTATATTATATCTAATATTTTCTTATTGCTCACAATGAAAATTAATAGTTGAGAGTGGTTTTAGATTTCAGATATATGTTATGTGGATATAGTATTTATTTTAATCATAGCTATGATGATTGGAATTTGATTCTCAATACGATTCTTGTCATTGTAATTGTGTTTCTTAATGTTCAATACTTATGTTTTGAGCTCTTATATTACATCATACATATATATGGAAAGAACACATAATAAAATGTAGTTAAGTGTTTTTAAAATTTTAGTGGTTCTATTTGCTATGAAGTTTGAATGATGTTGGATGTTTTAATATTTTAAATTTGTGTGGAGTGCAGAGATATGAGAAGAACTTTCATTGTCCTTCCACCATATCTCTGTAGTTTGCATAGTGAAAGATTCTTCCACACGTCAAAATGAAATTGATATATTTATTTTTGAAACTTGGATTTCCAAGTATATTATTGCTTGATATAAAATGTTTTAATATTAATCACAATGGGAGCTTCCTCCACTTTGTTTTATGTTTTCAATGAATATGCGAATGTGAGTAGTTAGTTGCATAGAGCTATGAAACTTTATACAATAGACCCAAAATTATTTTAACTTTAAGTAGAAACTTTGTATTGAATATTAAATGAAGTCTCTTTTTAATGAATAACTATTAACTATGTGTAGTGGCTCTAAGTATGGAGATGCAAAAGAGGCAAAATGATAGATTCTTTGGCATCTCTGCACTCTAAGTTACTTTAAACAATTAAAACATATAACATTTTTGAACTTTACATTAAAAAGAAATACAAAAGTTTGATGCATGAAAAACTTGAATATCCAAATAATTTTCCTCAGTACTGTGTCCACATGGAGTCATTTCATTTAGCTTACCAAATACTAAGTGTCATTTCACAATTGTGAACTAAGTGCTTATTATCTAATATTAAATGAAGTGTACTCTTCCCCTTATGATGACATTGTTGGTTTCGTTGTGTAAAATAGGAAAGTGGGGAGAAAGCTATCATTATGCGCACTACGAAAACAAAGAATTATAATTTAAAAATAATATTTCTTAGAGTTTGTATCAGTTCTATTATTTAATTTTGTTTAAACTAATAAAATAAAATATTTATGCATTCGTTCATACATTTCAAAAAATGTTGGAAGTTTTAATATTTTTAATTTGTGTCGAGTGCGGGAAAAGCTTTCATTGTGCTTCTAATGTATCTTCATAGTGCACATAATGAAAAATTCTTTCTCTCATGTACATGGGTATAACCACACAATATACAAACCCACACTTCCGCATTTCATACAATATATAAAAAAATCTCAACATTCCACTATAATTCTAAGACACACTATTGGGGAGCCATATGTGTAGAGTGTGAAGGTGTGGAGAAGCACTTCACACAATAGAAGCTTCCACTCCACCTATTCACTTTGCATAATGAAAACATTCAATGCCCCTCCACACTCCACATAATGAAAATGTTCACTGCCCCTCTGTACTCAACACTTCCTATTATTCCTTGACACCCTTTCTCCTTCCTTTGCATATATGTTCAACCTCAACCCCCCTTTATGGTCTGAGTTTGTATGTACACTCTTCATCTGGCATGGAAATTTTGAATATTTCTATCTATCTTCTTTAAAGAATCCATATATACGTGCACCAAAGATCTCTTGGGAAATGGATTTTTAAGGAGCAATGGTCTAATTATCATAGACTTAACTATTGAATCAAATTTCTATTCTTAATCATAATTGAATTGCAAAAATGATCCCAAATGATAAACATAATAATATGTACTTGTTTGAGTCCTAAAATTATGACCTAAGCTAATTCAAGTATTTGAAGCATGTTCTTTTAACTCCAAGTATCTAAAATTCCACAGTAAAATCACATCTACCAATGTTACATTGTTATTTCATTTTCTGTTTTTGAAAATTTAGAAACAAAAACATCTAAATAAAGTATAAAATATGCTACAATTAATACTATCTCATTCTTAATATTTCGTTATAATTCTAAGACACTTTTTTGGGTGACGAGGTGTGTAGAGTGCAAAGGTGTAGAGAAGGGGTATGTGTGAAGATAAGGGAGTGCATAGAAGCACTTCCCATATTAGAAACTTTGAATCCATGACCTCCGCACTACACACAATTAAAATTTTCATTGCCTTTCCACACTATGCACTTCGTGAACACTCTTTCTCCTTCCTCCACATATTTCTTCTTCCCCTTTCCCATCGTCCCCCCTCTGCTCACGTAACTGACCTGGAAACTCATGAATTCTAGCATCATTAGGAACATCAATATCATTTCTAAATTGAATATATGATAATCTTTATAGATATTATAATATTCATTAAAGATAAGCAATTAGAGAATGAGGTGACAACAACTCCAAGATTTGTTATGAAAAATATATAAGTGTAAAGGACACATCATGAGATTTGGGTCTAGTTAGGTTATGTACATATGTAGCGAACCTTGTGAAACAAGGTAACTATGGTTAGATCTCTATTTGCTACAATGACTACTTAGAAAAAATCACATTGAATATACTAAAGCATCAACTTTTACTTTTCTCGATTGCATGAATTCCGGGCGTCGTTTTGATTGCCTGTAATCTAGTTTTTAAATACTAAATTTGTTATTAATGACAAAAAATTAGACAATAATATCTTCAACTCCACCTCGGGCCTTTGTATAATGAAAATGTTTACTGCCCCTCCCCAATGTGCACAATGAAAAGGTTTACTACTCCTCTGCACTTCGCACAGAGTTTAATCTCTGAAATGAAGTTGATATGAAATTTAATTGCAAACAAAATAATCCCTACACAAAGAGGTATAACCTTAAAAACACAATGTGCAAAATGTAGAGATGTGGATAATGCTTTATTGTGTGCATTGCAAAAAAAAATTCAAAGTGCGAAAATGCAGTAAGTGCAACATAAAGGGTGTGCAAAGAAATCATCCATGAGGGAGTTTGTTAAAGAGTTGTTTAACCTCCAATACAAAGATTTAAAATTACAATGAAAATGGATAATTCATCAAATTTGACATTATGCGTAGTGAAAACTTCTTAACTGCAATAAAATATATCTTCGCATCTCATAGTGCAATTGGATAAATGGACAAGCTATGCGAATATGGCATTCATTATATGGAGTACAAAGATGTGGAGGAGAGCTATGTGAATGTGGTTTCATCGTGTGAAATATGAAGATGTGAATGCGTAAATAACCACACATTGCGGAAATGCACACATTCTCAAATAACTAAAAAATGTAAACCCCTAACAAAACATAACTTTAATTAATTAATTAGCAATAAAAACGAGAACTACCTTGCTATGCGAATGTGGTTTTCATCATGTGAAATATGAAGATGTGAATGCGTAAATATCCACACATTGCGGAAATGCACACATTCTCAAATAACTAGAAAATGTAAACCCCTAAAAAAACATAACTTTAATTAATTAATTAGCCATAGAAACACGAACTACCTTGCATTCGTAACTATTATTCTTATTGATTGTAATAATGAAAATCTTTATATAAATATTA
>APFE031400783.1:0-11656 GCA_000404065.3 Pinus taeda
TAACAATGACATAATATTAGGTTTATGATAGATTTTAACTAACACACACCTTCTTGATGCCTTGAACCCTGCGAGCCATGCGATTAACAATTCGAATAACTGCTAGTTATTTTTAAGACATACAAAATGCCCGACATTAAGTCTAACTCATATGTTTTCCTTTTCAATGATAAACTTAGGATAGATTCTAATACTTCTAGTACTAAACAATGACATTGAATAATATGATGTCACATTTGCAATGGACCTAACAATTTGTCCAATCGGGCATTGGTTTTCCAATTATCACCAGTTTCAACTCGCTTGCCAACGCCATTCAAGGACACATGGAAAATTTATACTAGTGGCATAGAAGCCAAACCGAGTAATGAAATTGAGTTCCATCGGTTCCTGTAGGCATGTTTGGTCAAGGGTGAGCTAGACACGGTGCCTAGACCCTCGATTGGAACAATTCTCAATATTTGAGTATTTAATGCAGAAATTGCATTAGATGTTAATAAGCAAAACTAGAGTTGTGAAAACCAGCAATGTACACAATGATGAGTCCACGAAGTCACTAGAGGGGGGTGTCCCTAGAAATAATCTGATGTCCCTATTCCAACATAACTAACAACTTATCCAACTAGGCCTCAACTTTCTAGTTATGGTGAGTTTCAATCACTTCCCAACACCGTTCAAGGACATAGGACAATTTCAACCAAGGGCATAAAAACCAAACCGAGCAACAAAATTGAGTTTCATCAAATCTTGGAAGTGTATTTGGTCAAGGGCGAGCTAAGCATGGTGCCTAGACCCTCATTCAATATAATTCTTAAGACACGAGTGAATTATGGAATCTTGTTAATTGAACTATGGCATATTGTATAATTTTATTTGATTGTAGACATATATACAAAGTTCATGTTGACACACAAAATAATTTTATATCTTTATAGTGGAGGGCTGGAACTTAAGGTTATGTAATAGAATTTATGGTTTATAGTTAAATTGTATCGATTTTTTATGATATTTACTAATGTTTATTAGAATTGTTGCATATTTTACATGATTGGAATGACATCTTAGTTGTAACTTATTTAAAATTGTATTATGGTATATATGTGCAATTTGATATGATGTAATGTGATTATGGTTCCATATCATATGTTGTAATATTAGAAATATAACGAAAATATTAAATATTTCATGAAATAAATAATAACTTTTCATTTTGAATGTTTTTTCAAAGAAAATGGGTCTTCTAGAAGATCCAATTGATTGTGAGCTCAATGAAAATTATGTTGGGTCTGGTTCAGACATTTGAGACTATGATTATGAGGTACATGGAAAGGACACTAAGGTAGACAACAATGATGATGAGATTGATGTCTATCATGATGTTGATGATCATGATAGACATGATGATGATGACGATGAAAAATTTACTAGTGGCATCTAGTGATATTGATCATATAGACTATGCCATGGATCATTGTTGATAAATCATTATGATGGCTCTTTTCATGTTTATTATTGCATGCATCATTTTCACATGCAGTAAAATATTGATTTGTATAATTTTGACATGTACTATTTTGACTTATATCATTTGGGGATGCATTATTCGGGCATTTATTATGTGTAGTTGGTGACAAACCAACAATTTTGTTTATTAATAGAATAAATATATCATCTATAGATGAGGAAATTCATCTTACTATTTTATTCTAATGTTGTGGTATGGTCTGTCACTATAAGAAACCTGGAAGAGCTTTGCTCTAGAAATATCTACGATTGGAATTTGGGCCTACATGATGTGTAGTTGGTCATGACAAAAATTTTTGTTTATTAATAATATAAAAATTTAAATTATAGTTGAAAAAGAAAGAATAAATTTTCTTGTTATTTTATAGATAATGGATGATTTCGATTTCCCCACGACAGTTGTTCACACTATGCTAGTATGGATGGCCAGATATCCATTACATGTCGTCATGAATCTCAAGTGACAAGTGCAGTGACATGAAAAGAACATAATCATTGCAATGAAAAGAAAAAAGTCATTGAAATGAAAAGGTGTATGATGACCGCATACTGTGAAATGAAAAGTGATATCCACACACTCCTACATTCAAGGAAATAACTGTGTGATTCCCTGAGGGTCATTCTCCTTCCACAGTTGTACATTCTCCTAGTTTATCAGTTGGGATTATTTTGTATGTTCTTCTAGTTATTTTTTTTATTGTTCAATTTTCTCTTCTTGCATGGTTCTCCTATGGAGTCTCATATAAGTCTCTCTTTTGTCCATGTCAAACGGATACAACAAGACAATATTGGCATAGGTGGTCTGGTAGAGCCTTGCTGAGAGTAGTTCGGAAGTCGCGTTGGCTAGAGGTGCTCAAGAACATGTTTCATAGGACTGATAGTGGCTTCCACCATGTATCGAGTCATAGTCAAACTAGAATTATCACATGTTAGCCCCAATTGTATAATTCAATGTCATCTTGGTCAGTGGAATTTGTAGAATTGTGATGTTATTTTCTCTCACGTGCCCAGTGAATCCAGAGGCAGTTTCATAAATATAATGGGAATTGGGTTGGATTCCTTTGATAATATAGGGTATGGATAACATGATGAGGATGGTCCCCTATTTCGATACTCTAAGAGGAAGTATAGTAATATGAGAGACTTCCATTTGGATAACTACATGTTCAAGAAAATAGAGACATTGAATTGCGTCTGTGTAGAGCAAGAAAGTAGTCCACAAATATTTTGGTACCTCGTTCTATGCAACGATTTTAACGATTAATTATGGGATACTATGCATTGCTTTGGTGCTTCCAATGCTTAGGATGGAGGTTTGTTTCTCATGGTTGGAGAATTGTAGCTAGTGTTTTGTGGTGGGTGCTACATTATAATAAATCCTTGGGTCATTGTTGGTAGTGCTAATTGGGTGGTTCTCTTGAATGGAAGGTTTGCACAGTAGATTTTTTTTTTTTTGCATATCATTTTATGTACAATGGTAAGGTGAAAATTTTAATAAGACCTTGACCATTAGACCACCATTGTCTAATGTTTATTATGGTAACAAAAAAATGGTTAAAAGATAGAAAATAGAAAATTTTCAATCTCCAGACATTAAACCTTTGTTACTAGGTTGATTTTCAAGTAACTCAGTGACGAACTTAAAACAAAAAAATGGATGTTGTAGATTTTATTTTGATGGATATTTATTATGTTAGGTCATTATACTACTAGTCTAACCCCTTATTGTTATTAGTACAACCCCCTTATTATATTGTTGTGCCCATGTAGTCCCCATATTGTTATTATTGTGCCCCATAGAAGCCCACTATTGTTATTATTGTGCCCTTACATTATTATTATTATGTCGGCTCTAATTATATTATGACCCCTTAGACTCCTTGTCATTTGTATCATCTAAGAATTGTTCATTTGTGTAATGTGAAGGAGGTTGCCCCCTCAAAGAGGCTTATTTCTAAGGCATTGATCTATCTATTCTATCTTTTTGTGAGATGGTTTCATAACATCTGGTATCAGAGCTTTGGATTCTAGTGTTTTGCTGCACCAAATAAGTCATCATGGAATTTTCGCTGTAACTTTTTTTCTGTGATGTTTAAGAAGCTAATAAAAAACCCACTTGAGTCGAAATATCTCTGAACCACGGGTCCACATTTCAGATCTTGTCTCGCTCTATTTTCGGAGATATGGTCTGAGGATGTTAGATTTTTAGCAAGCTCCATAATTTCATCTAAAATAGGTCATCGTGGAATTTTCTCTATCACTCTTTCACTACAAAGTTTTAGAAGCTGAAAAACAAACCCATTTTAAAAGCGATCAGTCTAATCCTTGGCTCAAAATTTTAGATCTTGTATCGCTATATTTTCAGAGATATAATCTAACGAAGTTAGAGTTTTTGCGGACTACCAAATTTCATTCCAAACAAGTCACCTTGGAAAAATTGCCATAACATTCTCTCTGAGGATCAGATTGAAATTTCGTAAGAAGTTTCAGAAAGAGGAATTCTTGTAGTTTTTTGTATATCTATTTTAGGTACTAAGGTTGAAACAGTGACACATGGAGCTTCGTAAAAATTCACTCTACTGAACGAGTTTGTAATCAGGTCACTGTGGGAGATTTGACATAACACTTCCTTGCAGAATCTAATATTTATCAGACTTGCGGGATTAGAAAGAGAACATAGAGAGCAACTATAGGAAGAAATTTCAAAACTTGGAGATCTGGAATTACAGACAATCATTTCAAGATCGAGCTCCAAAAATCAAGAAAGGGTGGTATGAGGAAGTTTGATGGCCAAGACCTGGTAAATTGGATACTATAGATGGAGCAATATTTCGATATTCATGGTGTACCACTGTTACAAAAGGTATGCATTGCATCTTCATATTTAGAGTCAGATCAATTTTTATGGTACAAAGGGCTTTGTTCTCGTAAACAACTTGTTATGTGGTGAAATTTCATGGAGGAAATGATAGCACATTATGAGGATACAAAGAGAAACACCTTCTTTAGAGAAACACCACAACAATTGGAAGAAAAAAGAGCAAAGGGGGTTTGTTACAAAGTGGAAAGCACAATTATGGCAACAATGAAGTCTACCCATCACAACTATAAACATGGAAGTGTTATTTCTCCTAGTCTTCCACAAACTATAATGGTTACACCACAACAATTGGAAGAAAAAAGAGAAAAAGGGATTTGTGACAATTTTGATAACAAATACATTAAAGGTCATAAGTGTGCAGAGAAGAAATTATTTCACATTGATTGTGGTGAGGAGGAAGAAAAGGATCAAGAAACATCAAAATAAGAGCATATACATGAGGAATCAACCCTAGAGAAAGAATAAATGAATTCGACCAGATCTTGTAAAGCATTGAAAAAAATTGCTACTCCTCAAACTCTTAAGATAGAAGGAGATATCAAGAAGAAAAAGGTTCAAAGAACTCAAAGACCACATCAAGAAATAATAAATGAATCCAACCATATCTTGTAATGCAATGGATGGAATTACCTCTCCTCGAACTATCAATATAGAAGGACATATCAAGAAGAAAGATGTTCAAGAAGTGAAAGATCACATAGAGCATCAAGAAATGAATCCGACCATATCTTGTAATGCATTGGAAGAAATTACCACTCCTCAAACTCTCAATATAGAAGGACATCTCAAGAAGAAAAAGATTCAACCAGTGAAATATGACATCAACCATCAACAACAAGTTCTCTAACTTTTAAAGGATAACACCATTTTGGTGCAGAATCGAATGAAACAACAGCATATCAACATTGCAAGGAAAGAGGTTTTGATGTAGGTGATTGGGTATTTTTATGGTTACACACATACAAACAAATTTCCCTCAAGAAAGCTATTTATGAGAAGGAAATGTTGGCAATACTACACACACTTAAGAAATGGCGACCTTACCTAATGGGAAGACACTTCAAGGTAAAAACGGATCATCATAGTATTAAATACTTTTTAGAACAAATATTACCGTCGGAAGAGAAACAAAAATAGCTCACAAAGATGTTGGGTTATGACTTTGAAATCATCTACAAAATGGGAAGAAAACTATTGTGGCAAATGCACTCTGAGGAAAGGATGAGGATGTGGAAGCATTGTCGTGCGCCATTTCTATTATCCAACTAGATTGGATAAACGAAGCAAGGTATGAATTGAGGAAGCATGGAGAAGTGTGGCCACTCATTCAAAAGTTGCAAAGGATCCCAGTTCAAACAATATTGCCACAACTTGATGAGGAAGGAAAAGTCATATTAGAGCTTGGAGCGGTCATAGAAACAAGAACCCAACAGTTATGAAATCGATCAATTTTAGAGTATCTCATGAAGTGGAAGAACTTACCCGTGGACGATTCCACATGGGAGGATAAGAATTTTATACAGAAGCAACAAGAACTATTCAAATGTGCAGGACAACACTTTTTGAAGGAAAGGGGCATGTTAGGTCACTATACTACTAGTCTAACTCCTTATTGTTATTAGTACAACCCCCTTATTATATTGTTGTGCCTATGCAGTCCCCATATTGTTATTATTGTGCCCCATAGAAGCCCACTATTGTAATTATTGTGCCCTTACATTATTATTGTTATGTCGGCTCTGATTATATTATGACCCCATAGACTCCTATATATAGAAAGGAGGTCTTGTCATTTGTATCAGCTGAGAATTGTTCATTTGTGTAATGTAAAAGAGGTTTCCCCCTCGAAGAGGCTTATTTCTAAGGCGTTGATCTATATTTTCTATCTTTTTGTGAGATGGTTTCATAACATAATAAGTATAATCATTTTTTTAGTTTGTATGAATGTCCATTTCCCTAAAAATTCTTTATAAATTGTATGCTATAAAAATTTTCAAATACAATATGACTTACACTATAATCATATAAGTTATTGAAGAAGCATGATATACTTAACTAATTTAAATGAAATAAAAAAGATTAAATTAATAATTGGAAGTTATAAAGGAAGCAACGTGAGTTGATAAAATGAAAGAAGAATGTGGCTCTAAAATGGAAGTAAAATTTGACAGTAGATTGGAATCTATACTTAGAGCTATTACTGGTTGTAAATACGAAGCTAAATTGGTTTCTTAACAAGAAGCAAAATTGAAGGCTAATTAAGAAGAAAATCCCAATGGTAAAAGCAAGAAAACCCAGCCACTAAAGAGCAAGCAATCCTTGCAACTGAAAGGAAAAGAACCATGAGGCTAACAAGGAAGCAATTTTTCTATCAAAAAAAGAAGCAAAAGTGGAAGCCAAATTAGAAGCACACCAAAAGAAATATTGGAAGCAAATCTAGGCGTTACATAAGGAACAAAAAAAATAATTTAGGTAGCAAACAAAGAAGTGATAATGGAATAAACAATAGTATTCAAACTTGGTGTTATCTGAGAAGAAAAAGAAAAAGAAATTCATGTATAAAATAAAGAAGTAATAATGAAAACTTAATTAGAAGCCAAACATGGCATTCCCTAAGAAGAAAACAAAGAATCCATTAAGGTAGAAAACCAAGAAGTAATAATGAAAGCAATATTTGAAGCAACAAAAGACACTATAGCGGAAGCCATATTACAAGCTAAGGAATATTCCAAAATGGAAGCAAAGCTAGATGCAATAAGTGATTTCATATTGGAAGTGAAACTCAAAGCAATCATCAACATTGTAATGGAAGTATAAATTAGCGTAAATTAAAATTCCAAAAAAGAAGATATTTTTGATGTCGTACTAGAAGGAAAATAGGAAGCACAATTGGGAGCAAAACTAGAAGTACAAATGGATTCAACAATGGAAGCAAGAATGGAAGAAACAGTTCTTGGCTCTAAACGTAATGATATTGTTTGTGCTATGACCAGTGTTATTTTTGGTGCCCAAGTGAAAACTTATTATAGCACCAAGTTTTTTGCTTCCAATTGAACCCAATTCACACGCTCAAATACAATTATTTTTAGCATTAAATCTAACACTAATGGCATGTTTTGTTGTAGTGAGATGAAGGAGCTAAAGAAGAAGTTGGTCCTAGTGTGTTGTTGATGAGTGGCAAGGAGTTACTAACAAGGAAAATAGAAGGAACTCCATTTTTCCTTTATTGGTAAACCCAAGGTATTTCTTACCAATACCAACTTAAATGGTTTACCTCAGGAAATCAAGGATATCTTGGATGCTTTTGATGATAAAATTGTGGAAGTATCACTATGTTAACTACCCCATGTTTGGAGCATCAATCATGATATATAAGTGATCTCGAGATAAAGTTTACCAAACAAAGAACCTTATTTGGTGACACCTAAGGAAAATGATGAAATCATAAATCAGGTTCAAGAATTGTTGGGCAAGGGAATAATTAGGGAGAATTTAGTCCCTTCCATTACACCTGCAGTTTTAATTGCAAAGAACGATGGAGGCTAGAAATTGTGTATTAACTCTAGAGCAATAAATGATATAACAATAAGGTATATATTTCCTATATCTCACATGAATGACTTAATGGACTATCTAAGTGGTGCAAATTAATTTTCAAAGGTAGATATGGAAAGTGGATATCATTTGATTAGGATGAGAGAGGGAGATGAGTGGAATACAACCTTCAAAACCAATGTTGGCTTTTATGAATGGATTCTCATTTCTTTACACTTATAAATCCATCTAGTACATTAATGAGGCTTATGAATGAAGTCATTAAAGATTTTATTAGATAATTTGTGATTACTTGTTTAGATGTATTCTTATTTACAACAAAACAAAGAAAGAACACTTAAGGTTTTTAAAATTGGTGTTGAGAAAGTTGTGGTAGGAGAAATTTTTGATAAATATGAAGAAATGTTCCTTCATGAAAATATAATTAGTCTATTTTGGTTTTGTAATATGTACACAGAGATTAAATATTGATTCAGCGAAGTTGAAATCTAGCAAAAAAATGACATTCTCGAAGGAATATTTATTAGAAATTTTAGCCATATATGTTTACCAATAATGGAAACCATTAAAAAGAAACATCAACCGTATAAATGGAAAACAACAACTACCAATAATAGAAACCATTAAAAAGAAACATCAACCATATAAATAGAAAACAACAACTAAAAAAGAATTTAGATGGTTTGAAATAAAAGATAACATAACAACTCATCTTAGTTATACAATATTTCCATAAACATTTTTAAACAACCTGAGATGCATGTTTTTATTGTTCTCACTTGGTTTCAATTCTTAGTTTAAATTCTCCCTTTCGAGATCCTTCTCACCCTATTTCTTAGAGAATAATAATAAAATATATTTATTTTAATATAATCTATTGGTATAATATATATGTCTCACAGGAATATAAAGATGTTAACTTTATTTGAAATAATAATTATTAATTAAAAATTTTTAATTTAATTTTAAATTTTTATTTTATAATAATGCATAAATTTAATGAAAATATTTTGTCTTCTATATCTAAATAGCCAAATAATAATTTCCAAACCTGTCACATTCATTACGCCGTAAGGCTTTTCCTCTGAGAAAGACATCCCTAAAATGTGACGTGTGTGATTTTGAGCCATTGATTTTGTGTGTTAGATGATTGGGGTGTTTTCTGCCGTTGATTTAATTTATTCTTTTTATAAAAAATGTTATTTTTTCCACGGCCGGAAGACAGAAAGAAAAGATCTGGCAATGGGCCATGAAAAGCCAGGCCTCTGCCTATGAGACTCTTCAATGAGAAAGGATCTGTCAATCGGCCATGAAAGGCCAGGCCTCTGCCGATGAGACTCTTCAGTGACTGAACTGAAACGTGTCTTCAAAAACCTGTCTTTCTTGTTGGTTTCGTGTCTTTCTTCCTGCCTGAGGGCCGCGTAGCCAGCGCAGCCTTGTGCTGTTATATCACTATGTATACTGTCTGCTTCACACATTCTGGAGGCGTAACTATGCGTTATACCATCCCTGTAGACTGTAACCGAGAAGATTTAATGTGAAATCCTTAAAGTTCATTTCAACTGTAGAGTGGAGCATTCGAATCCGCTTGTTTGTTCCAAACTCTCTAAATGTATTCCAAGCTCTGTTGTAGGGTTGTATCAAGATCTTAGTTGTAAAGTTGTTGAGTTCTACGATGGAATTTGTTTGTTACCAAGAAAGGTACTCTGGAGTTCGAGTTTCCCTTGCATCCTTTACAGTTAAATAGCCAGAGTAAGCCCTCTCATTTCTGAATTTTTATTTTTATGGGATCCATATGATGAGTTTACTGTTTCATTTTCTGTTAGACATCTGACCCGGTCTTAACTACGCACGCAGGCTGCTGAAGGGGCAAGAATTGCAGGAGCTTCTCGAATAATTGGAATCGATTTAAACAGTGACAGATTTGAAAAAGGTTGTAAAATGCCCATTTCCATCATTTGTTAATCACTGTATGTATGTTGACTGAAGAACTTCCTTTCTATTTCGTTGTTTGAATCGTTTTTGTAATCTATCCTCTTTCAGCAAAGCTCTTTGGTGTAACGGAATTTATAAACCCACTGGACTACAAGAAGCCTATTCAAGAGGTTGGTTGAGCTGCCTACAATGATTTCAACTTCTCTTTTCCTTTGTCTCTTTCAATTTTATTGCTCTTTGTTGGTGCTCAATCGATCTGTAAAAGAATTTATGTTAAAGCTCAATTCAGTTTTGTGTTGTATTCGGACAAATGCTTTAAATTAAAACTAAACTCTGGGAATTTATCAGGTTATTGCCGAGAAAACTGATGGAGGGGTGGACTACAGCATCGAGTGCACAGGGAATGTCAAGGCCATGATTCAAGCCTTTGAATCCTGCCATGATGTATTTACTCTGCTTTCCCTTCCCTTTCTTCTGAAAATATACGCTCAGTTTTAGCTACTATGCATGTACTGATCAAATGGGTATGTGTTTGTTGTTCAGGGTTGGGGTGTAGCCGTTTTAGTGGGTGTCCCTCATTCAAATTTCAGACGCAGTCTTTGCAACCAGCCCCGTGAATTTTCTGAACGAAAGGACATTGAAAGGAACTGTCTTTGGAAACTATAAGCCCCGTACCGATTTGCCAGGCCTTGTAGAATTGTATTTGGATAAGGTAGGACTTTCTTTCATTTGTTATTCTATGAAGATTCATTCATTTGCTTTGATTTTAGGATAAAAATGGCTCTCTCAAGCCATGCATGCTGCTTTCCTTTCGTGGCAAAAATCTCTACTCTTTGATCTCCATGTAATCAGTCTTTCAAGTCAACTTCCTTATTTTTTTGCAGAAGCTTGAACTGGAGAAATTTATCACACATGAGGTTTCATTTGCCGATATCAACAAGGCATTTGATTGATTACATAATTAAAGGCGAGAGTCTGAGATGTGTGATAAACGAGATTGGCAATTAAACGTTCGGGAGGAAGTCAACAGTAATATCTTAAGTTTTCCTAAGTTTCTTACAGATTTTGTGATGGATGGCATGTTTGAAGTTAAATTCCTTGACAGATAGAGGTTCCCTGAATTCAATACTGAATTGTTACAATTTTAAATTTTAAAAGTTTTGAACTTTGAACAAGCGTTATTGTTACGAAGAATCTATGTTTGAAATTGTCTGATCTTGAATAATTAACACGGTTATAACAAATTAATCGGTGCAAATTTTGAAGATTGTCTCTATAAAAAAATTATAGCGAAAGTCTGAATGGATGTGGAAATTCGAAAAATGTTGTTAAGTCAAAGGTGGAATTATGATTAACGCATATGGTTATGAAAAACCAAAATTGGCTTTGTGAAAATTTGAGTGTGTTTATAGGAAACCAAACTCAAAATCTTTGTAATAATCTCTTCTCATGTCTACCAATTCCACATATAACATCAAAAATTCATTTACAAAGAAATTTACCTCATTGTCTTTCCCAAATGTGCTTTTTATTCTTTTGAATATGTTAGGATTGTAATATTTCAACAGTCTGGTCTCCTTGGACTATTCAAATTTGCTGCCTTAAGTTAAAAAATCTCTTCCCAAATGCTTTGATTGACTAGGCTTTCTTGGTCTTTGAAGTTGAGTTCAGTTTAGAAACTTACTGGAAAAAAAATATATTATAAACCAGAGGTCACTGTAAATTGCATACCAAAGTTGTATGGATTTTAAAATAAATTAC
>APFE031400786.1:4073-17241 GCA_000404065.3 Pinus taeda
TTTCGTTAGGAAACAGTTTAGTGAACGATTATATTAAATAATTTCTCATTCAAATAAAAGCACCCGTGAAAATAATTAAATAAATCATTAATTATTTATTATTCTTTCAAAATAATAATTAAATCAATTTTAATAATTATTTCTAACCATTTTCACTTAACCATTTATGAATATTTAATAAATTATTATTGATTTATTATTCCATAATTATCCGTTATTTCTCTCATGACATAATTATTAAATCATTTTTTCATCATTATTCCTAATTCATCTTTGACTTTATCCCCATAAAGTAATTATTAAATATTTTTTATTTGTCATTTTTTTAACCATTTTCTAAATAAAGATATTTGATCATTTCAAATAATCTTTCTCTCTCTAAAATATAATAAAATATTCCTAACATTTAGATTTTGATTTAGTCTAACAATTTTTTAATTATTATCTCGATCTAGTGAATTAATATAATAATAATAATAAGGTTAGGTTAATCAAATCTATTGTTAGAAATATTTTTTATTTTATTTTAAAGAGGGAAAGATGATTTCAAATGAGGAAATATATTTATTTATAAAATGGTTAAACTAATTAACAAATAAAAAAATATTTATTTACTTTATGGGGATAAGGGCAAAGATGAACTATAAATAATTATTTGAAAAATGATGTAATAATTATCTCATGAGAGAAGTAGGGGTTAATTATGGAATAATAAATAAATAATGATTTATCAATTATACATGAGTGGTTAAGTCATAAATGATTAGAAAAAATCAAATCAAGAAACATTTGTGGACATGTTTCCAACCAACCATTGTGGTTCATTATCACTACAAGATAAAGAATCAGATATGGCAACAGGTTAGAAAGGAAGGCAAATTGATTATTCATGTTGGCTTCATGATGAACCACACTAGTTGTTTTTAAACAAGTTGATAAAAGTTTCTTGATGTGATTATTGTTCAAATTTGTTTCTTAGAATCTAGATATGGATTACAAATGCCTAAACATGATTATTAGAAATAATCGTTAAATAATTATTTCGAGAGATTAATAAATAAATAATTATTTTTTTAATTATTCTCATAGGTTTTTTGGATTTTTATGAGAAATAATTTAGTAAAATTGTTCGCTAAACTATTTCCTAAGGTGAAAGTATGTTTTAATGTGTAAAAACCCATCGTACATGGGCTGTAAAACTTGTTAAAGGAGACCATTATTCCAGAGAGAGTAATTAGAGGAGGGTGCACGATAAAAATAGCCATGAAATTAAGTGATATGCTCATTAATTAATCAAACTGAATGAAAAGTAAAAGAATACATCCTATGATAGTGCAAGGTTTGAATTGTGATAATAGGTGGGAAAAAAATAGATTCTTTTGTTTTCATGTGTGGGTGGATTAATTTTTCTAGTTATGGAGGGAAGGAACGAGAAGGATGAAGAGTAAGAATTAGATGCAAGAAGGGTTTCGGGTGGCTGATTTTGCAAATCATTAATTATATTTAGGAGGGAATCGACCCATTTGTGTATTCAATCTCGCATCATTACACTAATGATCTAATATTTCACCATTTTCATCCACTCAGATTTCCCGTAATTGTTAGCCTTGGTTTCTATAAATGAAAAAATCTTTTGACTAAGGGAAATGAGAAGGAATCAAAACCTTTTAGGTATATTTTATTTTTGGCTTTTAATATGTGTTTTTTAGTTTCCTTCCAATTACCTCAGTTACTAAATATCATTCCCATACTAGATATTCAATTGAATGTTCAATAATTAAACAAAATGTAGGTAAAGGGACTTGACTATGGCTAACCCATCTTTTAGGGTTGCTTATGATTATGTCAGTTAATTTTGACAACGCCACACACACCAACCCTAAGGAGAAACTAAAACCAAAACTCAAAAGATAGAAAATAAACATACCCTAAAATTAACCCCAAGAGTTAGCTTAGTTGGTGGAGTCGCTGTTGGTAAAGCACCTTTACTATTGAGAGATCACATGTTAAATCATCTTGACACTCTGGGGGTTAGGATCCATGTTAGAGTCAATAGAAAGTGATTTCTTTAGGCGGATATACCTAGTCCAAATATTCCTTAGATGTAGTGATCACCGATCTCCAAGGACTACAAACCACATAGAGATACCCTAAACCTCAAGTCCATCATTAATTGTCTTCAGATATTTTTCACTTAATTCATGGCATTCAAATTTTGATATTTCTTTTCCTTTTCAAATTTCCTCCATGTTTGAAATATATAGTTTTTTCCTGCTTATTTTATTTTTTGAATTTTACACTTTTGGTAATATTTTATGTAGTTTATCATGAAATAATGCTTATATGAAAGCTTTGTTACGTTTCTACACATGCTATAAGTGACCGCTAAGGTCCTGTACTTCGTAACTAGTCTCTGGTGAAAACATTAATGTTTTTAATATATGTTTACAGGTAACCTAATTGAAATTTCTTAGCAGAAGTAGAATCACCAATTTATTTCATAGAATATCCATCGAGTCATAGTCTCATTAGTGAATTGTGACAATTTTTTTTTGATTTGAAACATTTGAATTTTGAGTACTATAACATATTACCTTCCATAAAGATAATTTTTTTGGAGTTTCCTTATGATGATATCATGGAATCTGAGGAAGTTGGAATGTAGATCAACATGCAGGTAAAATTTGAACAAGATGCAAATGTAGATACAAAAATGAACTTTTCTTCTCGGGAAATTGGATTGGTTGGAAGAAATCCCTACCATTTGAAAGAAAGACAGTTTCTTGTATCGAATAAGATTGTTAGAGGAGGTCAAATTTAAGTTAAGTGACACTTCAAAAGACGAATGTTCATTCATATGGTTCAATCTCATAGAAAAAACATTACTCTAAGAACATATATACGAAGATTATAGTTTTTACGATGGATGATGTAGAGGATTTCAACAATGATGAATGTTTCCCATGGAATGGATCGCATTTTGATTTTTTGTGATAGTTTCACTTTTGAATATCATTTTTTATGTGTTTTTCATTCCAAAGCTCATTTACCAGAAGGGGCATGGTATTGTCGTGAGTGCATTGTGGAGAAAATTAATGCGCAAGGATTAAGAGAATGGAATTCATTGAATGGAGTTCAGATATTTGGTATTGATTGATATTGGTGTGTCTTCCTTGGAAATTGTATTTACCTAGTGATGTAAGTCAAACTTCTTATTGGAGTGATTAGAGTAGCACGGTGTTAACTGTATATTTGAGGCCTAATGCTATTCACTAATTTCAAAAGTACTTTTGGGACAATTATTCCTATAGCCTACATGGGATAATTTTACTTAGGATTTATTTGAGTTTTTTTTTCGCATTAACCGTTGGTTAGTTTGTGGGAAAATATTTTTTTATTCCAGTGATTTGTTTTTTCAATTTTTCTTATAATTGAATATTTTCTTTGGACATGTTGTTTTAATTCTAACTCTATGTGAAATCAAACTACCAACTATAGGTATTACAACAAACGTTATCTGAGAAAGGTCTTGGATAAATTATAGTTATTGGGTACTTCTATTGATGACATTAGAAACTCAATACTGTAGTACTCGGGTGTTGCAAAAGAAAAATGAGATTTATCTTTCCTTAAAAAGCCATACATGAATTCTCGCAATATCCCAATAGCCTTTTCGTTTATCTCCATCTCTAAACATTATTTTAATATGTCAGTGCATCATGTATTCTATATGTGAGATATAAAAGAAAAAGAATAAAAGGATTATAGTGTTCATAATCATTAGGGTTTAGATGCTTTATTCAAGACACATTATGAGAGAGAAAATGAATTGTTGCGAATGAGTACCAATAATTTCAAAGACCAAGATTAGAACTCTTTAAGAGGCTACATGATTTGCTACAAATATCTCAATTGGTGATAATTTTCAAGAACGTGGAAATTCTTTAGAACAACAATTTGATATTGACACTGATTTTTTCAGTTTTGATGAAGTTTCGTTATAATCTCCCTTATAGTTTTTTCAGTTATGATGAAGGTGTGTTATAAGCTCAGTAACAAAAAGAAAAAGAGGACACCAATGTGTAACAACCCAATATAAAGATATACAACTAATTGCATCAAGCCATGCTATCTACAAAAACTTTCAACTCATTAGCATAGAATTTAAAAAGAAAACTTAGTAGAGAAACATAATTGCGGAATGAAGAAGGAAAATAGATCATATTGGTGATTTACTGTTTTTAACGCTATCTAGATCTTACTAAGGGAAACAAAGTGTTGGGGACGACTCTCCACCCAATTTTCGATGAGCTGCAACAAATATTTCTTACAAATATCACCCCCGAGCCCTCAATCAACTTACTATAGCTAGTGCCCTTTGTCTTCTAGCACTCCCTTCCTCAAATAATGTGCAAATGAATGAATGCTTGTCACCTCCCCTTTTCGCCATTCAACAAAACCAACTATTCTAAAAATGGTAAGGGGTCAACATGTGCACAATCCATGTATCATTATGCAAAATTTTATTAGTTTTTATTTTATTTATTTATTATTTTTTTTCCTTCATTATTCATCATTTTATTTCTTTATTATTATATTTTCTTTCTTTTTTGTGGTTTTAGTAACTTATTGTTATCTTTTCTTTATTATTTCTTTCTTTGTTAATTTTTTTATTTATTTCTTCATTATTTGTTATTTTATTTATATCTTATTATTATTTAATTTTATTATTATTATTATGGGGCATTACAGAGTGATAGGGCATTTGTTCAAGTGGATAGGAGTATAATGAACATGTTTGTTGTAGATAAGAAAACTAATGATACTCGCATAGTAATTATGAAGATGGATTTGGCTACTAATAGTTTGGTTCGTAAAGAAAGTTTCAGACCAAATACATACATCAATTATTATTTTCTCAATGATATTGTTGCATATGTACTTTGTAATCTAGTGTCCATCTGAGTTTAAGACAACATATTAGTAAATTGGCGAGGATATTTCAAAAAGACTCTTTCAACAAGATTCAAATAAAATCTTAACCAGGAAAAGAAAACACATATGTTTGATGTCCAATCCTGAACAAATATTTCTAATGAAAATTTGCATTCTCTAAGATGAACCCATACACCAATTCATTTCTAAGGAACACCTCATGGGGAACCCAAGTGATTCTTACCCATATTTGTAGATGACATCTTTAGTAAACTTGTTCGTTTAGACTAGTGCAACTCACCTAGGTGGATTTTGAAGTGGACAGTTGCTCGCACTAAACTATTGTAATTATCAATAGCTTTTGTGATAATTGTACAAACTAACCCCTTGGACATAATTCATGAAAAAATTTTAGAACGAATGAGACTTTTCACTCTTAGTGCGGAAAGTGTCCTAAAAACAAAATCATTTCTCGGGCTCATATATTCTTAATAAGTCAAACTTTCCTGCAATCTATTTATCTAAGAAAAATTGTGCTTCCTTTATCAATATTCCTACATATTATGTTTTATTTCATATCATTTTTCTCGAATGTGGGAATTGCGTATTGCGCAATTGTCAATTTAAAGGAAGAATATAACCATCCTGGCTATTTGACATTTTGTTTACAACTTTAGAGATAGATTTAACTCATTGCACTACCAAAAGGTTGGATTAAACATGTAGATGAATTATTCCCTCAAGTTTTTGTAGGTCATATAAGAACAAGTTATGTTTTATTAGCTGCAAAACATGCAGGTAACTGAAATCGACTTCATAAATACAATGCCTCCATAATAGGACTACTGTAAAGGATGCTACAGCTTTAAATACTTTTTATTTGTGGAAAGGTGGAAGGTTCTCCAACCAAGTACTTTAGTTACTATGTGTAATAACAAAGAAAGTTGGATGAAAAGGTTTGTGCTTTTATGTAGATTGATTCATACATTCCAATTGGAATTAATAATGTTACCTCATCTTATCTCACTCTAATATTACCACAATTTGTTTTTATTATAAGTGGATTAAGGAGAATACTCGTAAGTCTTAAGAAAAAGGCTATCCTATCTCAAGAAGAAGTACACACTATACTTGGAGGGAACCTAAAAAGTCTAATACTATGTCACTTCTTCCACTTCAAGTTTGTTTGTGTATTTTTTTATTTAGTTTCTCTAAAAAATCTTACATGTACATGCAAATTTCACGAGGAATTTAATTTGTAAACCTATTTCAATTTTAACATGTTCAACACATTTATAGGTTAGGTGTCTTGATTCTTATATCAAATGAAAGTATCTCGTATATTGACAACATAATTGTGCTGATGGCAAGGTTGTGGACAAAGAGGGTGTTTCTTTAAGGAATGTTACCTTTTGTGGGAAAAAAATGAAGGGGGTGAGGATAAGAATTTATTAGGCTTTGGAAACCTAAAAGACATTGCTTTCTTCTATCAAACATGCTGGAAAAATTGAAGAGAGTGAAGGCAATGGAAAGAAATACTAGTTGGGAGAGTCTCATGTTTGTCATTATCCATTGAAGGCCTATGAAGACATAATTCTCAATGATCATCCAAGTAAGGGCTTAAACAAGATTGGAAGATTCAGAATAAGATGATCAAAGGAAGTAGAAAAAATAACATTTTTTCCTTTCTTTTATCCGTTGAAGAAATGAATGATAAGTGTTGATGTGTCAAATATGGGTTGGATATATATGTTAGGTAAATTTTTCTCCTATTCTCATGATAATTTTTTGTTCAACATACCATATCTAGGCTCTGTGCATAGAAACATATCACATGTATTGTTATTAAACAACTATTTGTGTTATTGGAGAACAACCATAAGATTTGAGTATCAAGAAATTTGTATTTTAGTGTTTATCTCGTACCTGTTGTCATAGTCGTTATTTGTATGTAAAAATATTGTTTCCATGTAGCTGCGAATACTTGATACTACGTGGATACTTTTATCATTTTTAGTGCTTTTAGTTAATTGTAATATGTGCCAATTATAAAAGATGGCTTCAATGACCCATATAATCAATATTTACTTTATATGCTCACTTGAAACTTACCTTTTGATGGTCAACATCGTTAGGTTATTATTGAAAGTCTTGGACGGAAATAGAACAATATTCTTCTATGAATAATATGGTAATGAAATTTTTAGTATGAGTGGAAGCAGTCGTTTGTACTAGTATTAGTAAATTTATGAAGCCTCCTTTAACCACCTAAGTTCTATCCCCTTTTATAAAACATGGAGGCCACTATGATTCTCTATGTAATCCATCATAAGAATAGGCCATTCTATAGAGTACATGGTTAGAGAGGTTTTTTAGGTGAACAACCATTCCTAAACTTAAAGTTGATCTTGATTGATATTCCTTTCCTAGTGCTTCTATTCTTTTTTTTTTTTGCAAATTTATACCATGTACGTGACTATATTTGATATATATCACAATAATGTTTTTCTCTTAGCATGTGATTTTATATTTTGTGTTCAGAAGATGAATTTTAGACTCTCCTTATTTCCTTTTTGATATGTTGTACTTTGCATTCCCTTTGACCTGTTTTGGTCATCAATGGATATTTATATAGTTTCATTTCATTTGCATGTTCTAATTATCTCTATTATAATATATAATTCTCCTTGTAAAATAAATGTTGTTAAAATTCATTGTAGAGGATTTTACTTATTTATTTTCATGCATCACATTCATTGATTCTAACATGTTATGTTTGGTTAGTTTTAAGGAAAGTTGTTAAATGCAATTTCTATGAAGGTAAAATGATTATTTGACTTTTGTTAATTCGAATATTATTACAATCCTTTTTTTTACCCTTGATTAACCATGAAGAAATATTACTTTGGGCCTTAGATTAGTAAAATAACAATTTTATTTCTTCCAAAATAGGCTTATATATGTGGATTTTTGCCCATCTAAAAATAAGGATTGTGTATCTTGCCAGAAATTTGTTCTGAACAGTGATAAAACATGTTATGTCACTTAGATGAGATTTTGTTAGGATGTTTTTATACTTTGAGAGATATTTATATTTTTACCTATAATTTTTAAGTACATGCCATGTTGTATGAGGCTTTTATTTTACAGTTTAACAAGTCGATGTTAATTTGTGAATATATATATTAAATATTTTTGTATTTTTTTATTGATGTATTGATATTTTTTTTTACGATATATATATATATATATATATATAATATATATAATATATATATATATATATATATATATATATATAATTCATGATTTCTTGCAAATGATGCTTAGAACTAGAGGATTTTGTACTAGTTGTTCCTGTTCCTAGTAAGGAGAAGCCAAAAAGTGTTTGGGATGGTGAAGATGCTAAAGATGAAGAACAAAAAGATCCTTTGGAGTATGAATATAAGTCTTCCCCAGTACGATGTCTCATAACTCTCTGTGTGGCATGAATTTTACATGCTGGTAGATGTTGGTAGATTAATAGTTTCATTGTATTGTGGGATAAGTGGCTTTGACCAATAAACCTACTAAGTAGGTTACCTTTCATCTTGGGAATTATTATGAATAAAATTATCTAATAGTACAATATATATAGCTAATAATTTGGCAAAATTTGAGATAGGAATGAGAAGAAATATATGTTCACAAGCAGTTGAGAGTGTTCTTGACACTCATGACCAAATCCCCTTCCATCCCAGGAAATCATAATTTCTTCCTATTGAAATGGATTTGTTGGATTCTCTTGACTTATTGAGGAGTGCTTGGTGATATAATCTTTATTCAATCAATGGGTTCTAGGTAATTGGTATGTGTTTTTTATTTTGGGTGTTCCATTCTGTGATTAGCGTTGATTGTCTCTTTTGCACTATTGGGGTTAGAAATCACAAAAAATAGTATAGAAAGCATGGTAACCTAGAAACATATCAATTCAAGTGAAAAATAACATCGAGGCTACGATAAAATTTATGGTAAAACCTATAACAAATATCACAATAAAACTAAAAGTAAGTTGGCTTGCATAGAAGAGTTTAAAAGGCATGCAGTAATAGGAATAACACCCATGTCACGAGGAGGGTAATCCTTATCTTTGGGGTTGGTATCCAACCTTCAACAATTTTCTTAGTGTTTGTGATGATAGATTTACTCCCATAATTTCCTTTGTTAGGCTCTGGAGGATTCCCAACCCATAAAATATTGAGTGCTATCGTCATGATATTTTTATTTTGTTGAACAAGTAGAGGGGGATACCTATTGCAAATCTTTACACTATTTGGTAACATTTTACCTAAGATGAATTTTAGATATTTGGAAGAGGGAAAAGTATGACCTGGAGTAAGAAAGAAATTTCATTCTCATTGTATCAGTCACATCACCCAAAAACTTAAGTATCTAGTTTAGCGTAGGATCTCCATTTTCACCTTCCAAGAAGTAAAATACAAGTCTAAGTTTTCACAAGTAATGACACTATTATACCATGTTAGCCTTTTGTTAAGCTATATTTCTTCGAACAAACATTTTTTTTTTTCCATATGAAGATGAGAACCTATGTTACAATTTATTATCACCAAGTTGACTTGGGAAATTAATGAAACTATAATGGTTGTTGAATCATTTCCTTATTTTTCTTAAATAAGACACTTGGGTTAGGCTACACCTATGTATTGGAGCTTCCCACACAAGGCTAGGTCACATAGGGCCAAAGAGTAGGTAAAGAAATCCATCACGAGCTCACTGAAAGGCTTCGATATTTCCTCCAAGTTTGAAAAGCAATGTTTATTATTGGATTTGAGCCTCCAAATCTTGTCGAGTTTGTTATCCAAGGCAGGCTTAGAAAAGAGCCATATATATTCCCATTGACACTGTAAAACCTATCCTTAGAAAGGATGTGTGTTCCTCCATGAAAAATATTTTAAGAAATAGGGCTTTGCAGTTCCATAAAGTTATACCTTTAATGATAAATGAAATTCAGTGAAATAAACAAAGTAAAGATTTACCATGTATGCCAACCATTGTTGGGTGAGGAAAAGGCCGTCCAGGTAAATCATGGTGAATTCATCAAAATCAAACACAAAAAAATAAATTGAAAAACAAACATTAAAAGTGTGAAATGAAGAAAGGAAAAGTTGAAAGATAAGCCCAAATTAAATTAAAAAAACAAACCCAACAAGACTAATTATACAATAGTTTCAACATAAGAGTAAAATAGGATAAGCATGTGAATTTTCATTTTATGTCAAGATTTTAATAAATTTTATGTTGCAGAGTTATAAGAAATGAGGCTCTCAAAATGTGAAGGGTGAATAACAGTGATGGGAGATAATAGGCTAATGAGAAGTGTGTGTCTGCTACAAATTTTCTTGTTCCAAAGAAAAATCCTACATAAAATCATCTTAACAATTTTCTAATAAAAAAATCCTTATTAACAAAATAAAGGTTCAGAAGCTCCCTAGTGTAGCTCATTTGATGAACACTCATTGCTTCTAATAAAAAATTCGAAATCTAACAAGGAGAATAAGCTCCAAATATGATATTGTAGAGGTGTGAAAATGGATCATGAAGAACTACGAAACAAATTTTTATATTAGCAAAAACTAAAAAATGAAACTGAAACCAAAAGAAATGAAATGAAAATGAAAGAAAGCGGGAATATGAAACTTACCATTGGAGAATTTCATTTAATATTACTTGAGAGATATCATCTTCTCCAATAAAAGATAGATTTTCTATTAATTAGAATTAAAAGTATTAAGAACTTGAATTTTCTGAAATCTTATCAACCAAAAATAATCGTCTATTAAATACAAATTAAAGCGAGTAAGCTACAAGAAAGAAATGTTTATTTTAAAGGAATTGGAGCTAAACCAAATCCATTAGAAATGAGAATGAATAAATGCTTCTTTATGCATTACAATGATGAATGTTGGATTTTTTTTTCTTCGTGCGAATGTATATTAGCCCTAAAATATTGAAATCAATTCAAAATCCCAAATAATGTAGAAATTCTGTATAAGAAGAGGAATTGAATCTTTATATGATAAGTATGGAGCAATATATCAAAAATTCACATAAACGAGAATTTAAACATGAACTAACCATGGTTGATTACTTTTACGTGTTCCAAATTCATTGTGAATTGTTGCACTTACCATAGTGGTTTCTCAAGGGTGCCTTGAAAAGAAAATGAAGATTCTCACTAAAAGATGATTGAGGTAAAAAAATGTACATCCAATAATTAGTCAAAGTCAAAAACATAAATACGTTGCATGTGATGAAATTTCTCATTAGTGAAGCAGGTTATAGAGAAGAGTAAAAAGAGTCCCATGTGCACATACAATGAAGAATGTATTTCCCAATGAATGAATACATGGATTTTACAAAATTATGATTAAAATACATCCAAGCTCTTGACCACCATGATAACATGAAAGTAGTATATATATACAAATATAATCAAACAAGATTTCATGTGAGCATAGTGAATGAATTGATTAGAGAACTATGTAGATACTGAACTTGATATTCTGAATTTACGAGTTTCTAAGAGAGTGAAAGTGAAAGGTAAGAGCTCAAGTTTTCCAAAATTATTAATGGGAAAATCTCCAACAAACAAAATCCTTGCATCATAATGTTTCCAGCGACATTTGTTTTCATAAGTTTAATTAAATTCCACCTATGATATAAGAAGTCCCAATATTTAAACTATTAAAGGGGAGTAATATCTTGGAACAAAAGTTTTTTGTACCTTTCACAAACAAAAATTATGATATTGATCATGTCCAATAATGAATTTTTTTTAAATGTATAATGTGGGAACATTGCCTTTATAGTACATCAAACATTCATGTATTAGAGGTAAAAGTTTCGTTAGTGCTTATAAAGTAGTTTCAATGACTTTCATTCCGATAATGAGAAAACTTGAAGTCTTGTAAAAATATTTGCAAGAGAACTTACATTTACCTGTAAAATAACATTCTGAGGAAATTAGTTGGAGATTTAATAAATATGACAATAAATGGGGTGTGAAATATATTGAAAACCTCTTTGAAGTTCAAATAAATCTACAAGGCTTTGAGACCACAAGATTTGAGTGAATACAATGAAATAGGGGCCATTTCCTTTAATAAGTGGAATGGACGTGATAGTGGAGGAAAGGTGTTAGGATATTCCGACACATAGGAAATAGTTAAGTTCAACTTGGTCTAGTATAGAGTTAGGTATAGAGTTAGGTAAAGTGTGTTTCTTTACCGTTGTACATTTTGTAACTTACAATCCGACGGTCACGATATGTAGTGATCCGACGGTTCATTCTCTCCTCGGTATTACCGACACTTGATCCGTGGCTTGACACCCGATTGGTCCATGAATTCTATTTAAAGCGCATGGAGGGTCATTTGTAGGTTAACCGTGCATGAGAGAAGCTTATGTAAATTTTCATTCTTTTATTAATAAATTGCCTGTAGTAGCCACGTTGGCGCAGGCCGTGGACTGTTTCCCTCTCTGAGGGTTTTAACCACGTCAAAATACTGGTGTATTGATCTGTGATCTGTTTGGGAGCGGTGTCTTACTGGTGTCTCTGGTTGAGGAACTTTACTCTGTATTTCCTACTATGGTAATATGAGTTTTGAGGGTCGCGTCGTTGGTGCGAATCCAAATAGCGGTAGAATGCAATGCCGGCTTGTCTGTTCCTCCTAGAATCTACGTGTTTTCTTGACGTTCCGGCGTATGAGGCTACTGCTCGGTTGTGTTGCGGATTATCATTGTTCCATGGATGAACCACCTTTCGTTCATCGTTGTGGAAAAGGTTCCGGTAGCTACCTATCTGGTCATTTTTAAGATCTGGTGTATATCGTCTTTGATTTGCGTTACTGTTATTTTCTCTCTGCTATTTCGGGGGTTCGGTTAAAATTAAAAAGTTTTTTTTTTTTTTAACCGGATCTATACCTCTCATTTCTGCGTATGCTCTTTGCCCTGCGACTCTGTGCGATCTGGGCAAATCAGAAACAGAAAGGAAGGATTTTTTCTCATGCGTATGCTCTTTTTCCTGCACCTTAGTGTGATCTCGGAAAATCAGAAACATTGAGAAAAATATTTAGTTTTTCGGCTAAAGCTAACTTTGAGCCACAAGGTTCAATTTTTTTTAAATATTTAGTTTTTTGGGTAAAGCTAACTTCGAGCAATAAGGTTCGTTTTT
>APFE031400787.1:0-10793 GCA_000404065.3 Pinus taeda
AACCTCCTTTACATTACATAAATGAACAATTCTTGGATGATTCAAATGAAATGACCTCCTCTCTATATATAGGAGTCTAAGGGGTCATAACATAATCAGAGCCTACATAACAATAATAATGTAAGGGCACAATAATAACAATAGTGGGCTTTTATGGGGCACAATAGTAACAATATGGGCACTACATGGGTACACCAATATAATAAGGGGGTTGTACTAATAATAATAAGGGGTTACACTAGTAGTATAGGGGCCTAACATTCTCCTTATTAAGGACTGATAGACTGCATTGGTCTTAGTGGACATTAATCATCATCATCATCATCATAATCAATATAATATTATATAATAACATAGTATTATATTAGTATACAGTATAATTTTAACATAATAACCATATATATGTGTGTGTGTGTGCACGCTTTTAATTATTAAGAATTACAAATAGTCAATCTTTAATATCCACATCGTTGCAATCCAACAAGTAATGTGACAATAATTCTCACAATGATACATTACATTTCATTATATTCAATGTCGCATTGTGACATTGAACAAATTAGGGTTTAATATTCTCGTTTATAATATAGTTTAGGGTTTAGGGATTATTTTAGCTTACAATATTAGATTTAGGATTTATAATATTATGGTTTATAATCATAGGGTTTATAATATTAATCCTAGGGTTCATAATCCCCTGGGTTTATAATATAAAATCCAGGGTTTAATATTATTCCTTTGGGTTTATTATTCATTGGGTCTATAATATTAATCCAGTACACCCAACGAAATAATTTTAATCCCCTATATTTACTAATCTCTTGATTTTATAATATTATTAGTCCCTTGGGTTTATTAATCCCTTGGGTTTATAATATGAATAATCCCTTAGGTTTATAATATTAATCTTTAATATGTATTATAATATATTAAGGTTTATAACTACGATTTATAATATTAATCTTAGGTTTGTTATATTAATCTTACCATTTATAATATTAATCCTAATATTTATTATCCCTTGGGTTTATAACATTAATCCCGTGATTTAATATTAATCTTTGAGGTTTATAATATTAATATGTTTGGTTTATTACTCCGTTGGTATTATAATATTAATCTTTTGGGTTCATTAATCCTTTGGGTTTATTGGTCTCTCGAGTTTATAATATTAATCCCATAAATTTATTAATACCTTGGGTTTATAATATTAATCCATTGGATTTATTAATCCTAAAAATATTAATAAATATCAATTGGCTTAGATTTTTAATGTTAATATTTTTTATTTAAAGAGTAGTTTCGTTTGGATTTAATAATTTCATCGCTTGATTATTATTAATAATTTAGAATCTTATAATATTAAATACTAAAAGTTAAAGTATTAATCTTATATAAATTTATATATTAATATTAAAAATGTTCAACCAAACATCAATATTAATATTATAATAAAAATAAAATTGATATTATAATTTTATAGTACATATTATATTATACTTCATTTTAGTAAACATATATATTTAATATAATATAATATTATTATAATATAATCATATTAATTAATAAGTGTTATTATAATATAAAGGGTATTTTTATATTAATTACTATTATTATTATTATAATATAGTTAATATTATTAATACACTATATTATTTAGGATCATTATTGATGATGGTGGTGGTGGTGGTTAACGTCCACTGAGACCAAATTGGTCTATCAGACCTATAATTTTCTTTCTTAGTTTCTAATTGTCTGGCTCCTCGTCTTTCTTGGTGAGATTGGTGTTGTAGCTTTCTTTTTTTCTCTACGGTCTTCCAACTTTTTTTATCTTGCATCTCCTTCACCTCTTTTTGTTCTTGGGACATTGGTGTCTTAGCTTCGCGATCTATTGTGTTCGTCCTTTTGAAGATAGTCGGAAAAGAAGTTTGGTCTAGGAGATCTGCTTTGCTGTTAAATGAAGATTTATTTTGTGCGGTATTCGAACCCTCATAACTGTTGATGCTTGAGGGGTTGTCGATTTCACTCTTTTTTTGTTGGGCAAGGCTTTCCCCCTGCTTGTCTTGAGAGTTGTTTCTTTCTTGCCTGATTTCTTGTGATTCAGAGTTTTCTCGAGAGTATTCTTCTTTGATGACACTGTAGTGTTCTTTTTGTGCTCCTTCCCAACATGTAGATTTGTGGTGATTTTTTCTAGTAGAATTTTTCTGGGAGGCTTTTGGGTAATTTTTAGCTAGGTGGCATGTCTCAAAGTAGGATCGACATCTGAAGAGGACACTTTCATAATCGAGTTTCTGGTTCCACACATAGTCTTTACTTGTTAGGTTTATTTCAGCGGGAATCCATTGTTGAAGTCCATTTCCACATAGATATGTGCATAGGTGGTTCTGGCATATTCCTTTGTTTCTGGGCACCTGTAGTAAAATTTCCCAATTGCATTTCCAATGGATTTTAGCAAAGATAAATTGCAGAGATGCAAGGGTAGGTTTGGCAATCTCACCCACACTAGTGCTGAGGTTATCACTGTTGTTGAGGGATCGAATGATGGGTTCCATGGCCTCATGAATAGTCTTGATTTTTTCCAAAACCAAGGACCGGAATCTAGAATACATTGTGTGCTTTCAGGGTTTTCAAAATCTACTATGAAGAAACCCCTGGCACAGGGGTAGATATTAATTGCATCAAGAATTAGATGCTTCCATTCCTCCGAGATGCAACTGTGGAGAGCTGTCAGCCATGGCCAAAACCCATTGAATCGGCAGACTAGGGCACTTTCAGAGAACTTCAAAGCCTCATCAAGTGAGGCCTGGACCACCTGGATAGTGGGAGCTGGGGCTTCACTGACGATATGGGCATGAGCTTGCCCCCCAGAGGCAAACGAAACTGAGCCAACAACTATTTTAGCGAAGTTGGGAGCCATCTAGAGAATTCTCTCCTACTGAGTATAAAAGATTGCCAAAGAGAAGCCACATAAGATTGTCGAAGAGAAGTGAAGAGCTGCAGATCTATAAACCGCAATAAAGAGAAGAGCTGCAGATCTACGACAGCCATAGGATCTACTATTCATATAACAACCAACAGGATTGTCCTAAGTTTCTTCTCAATCACGCCATTATAATATACTCTAATTATATATAAAAAGTTATTAAAGTATATTAATATATTAATAAAAATATATTATCATTAAGATAATGGACATAGATAAATAAGTAATATTGATAATAACTAGATGGCATTATTATATTATGTTAATTGTGTTAGTGTTTGAAAACTAATGGTTAATATATTAATATAACATTATATAATAACATAATATTATATTAGTATACAGTAAATTATAGAAGATTTTTTATTTCAACTTAAGGTGGACGAGGATCTGTTAACACCTTTTTATTTAATGAGCATCTGTTAACTTTTTTCATTTTTTTAATTGACGGCTTAGATTGATTCTCAAAGGAATATGTTCAACATATGCTTAGGCTTAATGGTTGATAGTGTAGTGTATTAAAGAGTTTGTTAGGTTGCATAGGCTTTTAATAAATTTAAAAGATTAGATTCATGGCTCCCCCACCAATTTCCTAGAGATTTGAGATTATTCCAATTCTAATAAGTTCCTCCATGATAAGTTCCTTATTATTATTTATTACATTTATCTATAATTCTTTTTTTTTTTAAGTAAAAGTTGACCTATAACCTTTTTATACAAGGTTAATCAGAGAAATGTGTGCATTAGTAAAGCATTCTTCGTGTTGCAATAATTTTTTTGGTTATACTTATGAAGTCTTCAGCTATATCAACCACATTAATATTTTTAATGTGGTTATACTAGTTTTAGCATAGTAACTCCGTGTATATATATATATATATATATCAACCACATTTAATTACTAATATAATGATACATATGTTATATCAATCACAATAGTAAATATAATTCTACTAATAAATAAAAATAAAACAATCAACCTCACTTTTATTCTTAAATTCTAAATTATTCCTAGAATCTAAAATCAAATTCAACTATCCTATGTTTAAATATCAACATAAACCTCAAACGTCATAGTCAATGGCTAGTAAGTCTGAATCTTGAAAAATTCCATTCTGAAACTTTATTTTTTCCAAACCCTATGCGTACTTTTAGCCAATTGATTAATATTGAAATGACAAACTCTATGTTTAAATATCAACATTAACCTCAAACTTCAAAGTCAGAGGCTACTACATCTGAATCTCAAACGATCCCATTCTGAAACTTTATTCCAAGACGTATGCCTACTTTTGGCCAATTCATCAATACTTTACACGAATTCCACACTATATTTTAATAACGAATTCCATATGGATAGGACATCATTCATTACTCTCAGTCACGGATACGTAGCTGTTTTGTACTTAGTCCTTTGTATACCTCGCAAATTTCCATTCTGCATTTTATTTTATTTTTTAATCAATTTGATGCGTTTTATTAATGGACTTTTGACAAATAAGTCAATATAATAATAATAATAACAATTTTTACAGAGATAGAATTCATTAATTATTATTTTTAAAATTAAATGTATTTGAGTTTAACATCTATTTTTTTAATGAATTTTTGATAAATTAGTTAGTATTTTAATATAATAACAATTTTACAGTGAGAAAAATTATTATTTCGTGTAAGGTAGAGTTAGAAGGTAAAGGTATAATTAAAAATAAATATTAAAGTTCTTAGACTAAGTGAATACTTAATTCATTACATTTTTTTATCTTATCCAGTAGATATCATTTTAAAACCGGCAAAAGTGTTACTTCATTTACCAGCAAAACGATTGCCAGATTAGGCGTTTGGTTTAAAACAAAGGAATAAGTGTTGCTCCATTTACGAGTAACAATGCCTAGATGGCTAGATTAGGCGTTTTGTTTGTAATTTTTATTTAAATTTTGGTTGGATATAAAATTGAATAAAAAAATTTAGATGAAACAAAGTTATGTTTAATAAATATTTTTCATTTTTATTCTAATTTCACTATTAAATGTTAGACTCGAAACCCACATAGATGAATACATGATGCCACATTATCCTCTTCACGCCACATCATTATCACTTTCCATGTCATCATTTCCTACCACATCATCTCATTTGAGCATCCTTGTCAAAAGTGCTACATGGAAATTCCACATCATCATCTTGTTTCCATGTCACCATTGCCATTCGACTAGTCATATCCTACCACGTATACACCCATTAGATGTTTGCTACATGTCAACATGTCATTACTTCAAAGAAAACCACATGGAATATATTTAGGTGCATTCCTTGTTGAGCATCGTGCATCTCTGCATATAATATACCATACATGATATTGCTCAACGTCAGATCAATTGAAAGGTGCATGATGTTTAGTTATGTTAAAAAGTATACATGTGCCTGCACTTAACGTCGTTAATTGTTTACCAATGTTTGGATCTACCCCCAACATGTGTGATCTTTAATAAACTTGATGATTTTCAAATAAATTTGGTGTTTTTTGTCCTCATTATATCTACCAACTTCAAATGATCATAAATTCTCATTTGGGAGGAGTTTTTACAAGTGCAATATACAATTGGAAAATTCTTATAGAGGAATATCCAACCGTACCATCCATAGACGTGTTATTACAACATAACTTTGATAAAAAAAAAAAAAAAATCAATAAACTTCAACCACTTTGACTTCATTTGATAAGGTTATTCAAGAGATTGGAGTACCATAATGTTTTCTTTGATCTGTGAATGACATTGTTGCTCCCTTAAACTTCCCCTTTTACATCAATGACAACACTCCGTCCAACATAACATCACTTTCTTATATTCACTCATCCTCGAAATAATTTCCATTGACTTTGAGGGAGGTTTACTAATAACTAGGAAGGGACGTGACTACATGTTTGTGGTAGTTGATTGGTTCAACAAGATGTGTGTTAATGCCCTATAAAAATACCATCAACATGCAGGAAGTGGAAAACGTGTCCTTTGGATAGGTTTGGGAGCACTTCAGGATATCGAGGACCATTGTCTTAGATAGGGTTACCAAATTTCTTAGTGCATTTTAGATTATATTGTGGGAGAAGATGGACACAAAGTTAAAGAGGTACACAACATTCCATCCATAAACATATAGGAAAATAGAGGCATTCAATAGGACTTTGGTGCAAATTTTGATGGGATACAATTAGAAGCATCTAAATACTTTGAATGAAAATCTTGTATACATACAACAATATTATAACAGAGAAGTCCACACTTCTACTAGTAAGTCCCCATTTGAAACTTGTTTTTATATATTTTCCACCTCACCTTTGTATATTGCATATGGGCAATAAGGAGAAGTGGGGAGGATCTTATAGGGTATGCCCTAGGGGAAAATAAGTTTGTTGAGAAGATGAGGAAAATCCATAGACAAGTACAAGAGACACTATAGAAGTCACAATAAAAAGTACAAGGCCATGCATGGTTAACAAAAGATAGAGAAGTCATTCAAGCTGGAAGACAAAGTATGGTTGTGCTTGAACAAGTAAATGCTACAGGGTCCTAGTAAAGAAAATCAAGGCTCTACAATATGGTACATTTTAGATACTATAAATGATTGGAATAACACCTATGGACTCAATCCACACCCATACATGCACATTGACTCAGTGGTGAATGTAAATAATATGAAACTCTATGAATCTTCCATGCTAGATCAAGAATAGGAACATGTCCTACCTTCTATATAGGAATTGGCACCAAATTCTCAGGCAGAGTTGACAGATGATATAATTTTACAGAAGAGGTTTGAAACTACAAGGTAAGGGTAGGATAACCTTTGGAAAATTAGGTTGAAAAGGAAGATTCTAGGAAAAGCTTAATGGTAAACTTTGTCAGGCCAGGAGTAACTCTGAATGAAATTGTTGTATTTGCATTAAGATAGAACATAGATATATACAAGGAGACAGATACTATTGGGTTTCACCTTCCAACTTCCTTTATTTTTCTATTTACAATATTTACATAGGATTTCCTAATCCCAAAGATTAGGTGTCGACATTCCCCTGCTTAATATGAAGGGATGTTGGCGAGTCGAAGCATCATTTTGAAACTTTCAAACTTTAACCTTCCAAGTGCTTTGGTGAACAATGTCATAGGTGTATTGTTTTTGCCTCAACATGATGTTAAATTAGACGGTATTTTGTATTGATGTGTTTCGTTCGATCATGGAGCTTTGGGCACTTGGCCAACTTTATTGCAGAAGTGTTGTCAATTAAAAGAGGAGTTGAATGTACTTGTCTCTCTTGCAAATTTTCTAGAACTTTTTAGAGCCACACAATTTCCTTTGTTACTTCAACTTCTACCACATATTCTGCCTCAGTTGTGGGATCTCCTAGAAATGATTGTTTGTGTGGCCTCTAGGAGACAACTCCTCATTCAAGACTCATAACATAACCTAAAGTAGATACCTCAGTTTCTTTATCTCCATCAAAATTTGAATCAAAGTATCCAATCAAGCTGAAGTCACCCACCTATGTATACTTGAATCCAAATTATTGAGTTCTCTTCAAGTACTTTAGAACTCTTTTTCTAGCAGACCAATGACCCTCACAAGGATTTTGCATAAAACTGGAGAGGATTCCAATGAAAAATGAAATGTATGTTCTTGTAGTAGTCAGGTAGTTGAGACTTCCTATGAGTTGTTTTTACTTTTTTGCATCCTCAAATTATTTTCATTAAATGGATGTGAGCTTTAAATTTTGTTCCATTGGAGTAGTTAAAGGATTAGAGTCATCCAGATCAAACCTATTCAACATTTCTCCAATGTACTTCTTATGACAAAGGAATATAAGCTTCGGATGTTGGGTTACTTCAATACCAAGATTGTAGTGAACATAGCCCAAATATGTCATTTCAAAACCTTTCCTCAATTCTTTATTTATGGATGCAACATAGCTCTCATTGTTCCTTCTCATCAAATGATCATCTACATACACCACAAAATATACAGCTAGTTTTCCAACTTTCTTGACAAACAAAGTTGCATCATCAAGATCATAGTGTTTGAAATTGAGCTTTAGAAGATGCTCAATCAACTTCTCGTACCAGGCTCGTAGTTCTTTCTTGAGGCCATACAAGGATTTTACAAGATTTCATACTTTTTGTTTCTAATCCTTCACAATAAATCCTTCTTGTTGGGACATCAAAACATTTTCATTCAAATCTCCATTCAAGAAAGCAATTTTTACATCCATTTGATGGAATTTCCAACCTTTCTAAGCTTCCAAGGCAAAGAGTGTCTAGATGGTAGCCCATTTTGTTGTGGGGGATGTTGGGTGTGGAGCCTGATTATCTTCTATATTCAAAAGTATCGCCACATTGGACCCCAGTTCAAAATGGGGGCGACAACGCCGCCCGTAAAATATTCGCTGCAGGGGTTCTCCAAGGGGGGCGACTGCGACCTTTGGGAGCCCCCCTGGCGGGGGGTTTCGAGGGCAGCGCCCCCGAAGCTCAAAACAGCTATAAATTGCCTGTAAAAAGTATAGTAATTTCTAGTCAATCTGGGCCGTTCATTAGGCAAATGATCTGACGGTAGAACTTATGTTTAAGTTTAGGGGTTTTTGCCCTAGAAGTCAAACCCCTCTCTTTGTATGAGGGCATTGTATTTGAGGCTGTGAGATAGATGTGTATTCAGTGTGAGCGAGAAACAGAGAGGTGAGACTGAGAGAGAAGACAGAGGATATTACAGCGGATTTGCTGTAGGTTGTGTCTCTTCATTTTGCTGGATAATAGAAAGGAAGGACTGGCTGTTCGGGTTGGACGTAGCCCAAACTGGGTGAACCACGTATATCTGTGTCTCTCTTGTTTTATGCGTTTTCTTTGTTTATATTTCTACATTATTTCATGTGTTCCATTGCTCCGTAATATATAATTTTCTAACAGGGGAAATCTTTCCTCATAATCGACCCCTTCCTTCTGTGCAAAGCCTTTTTCCACAAGCATGGTTTTATGCTTGTTAAGTTAGCCATCTGCTTTGTACTTGTTCTTGAAGGCCCACTTGCATCCAATTGGTTTGGTTCTTAATGGAGGATCAACCAACTTCCAGGTGCCATTCTTTATTAAAGCATCATATTCTTTCTGCATCGCTTCTTTCGATTCATCATGAGAAGCAACTTCTTTGAAGAAAGTTGGTTCAAAATATGTAGACAAATTTAGTTCACAATCATTATAAAAATCCATATTAACATGTGAATCAAGATCGTCTAAATCACCTCCATTATGTCTATTTGAGCTTCTTTTTCCTCTCTTTCCAACCTCATCAAGATGAACACTTTCAAGTATCTTTCTCATCCATTTTGGAGGACCTTTCTGAGATGGCATAGGCTACTTAGTTGATTGAGATGGGGTTGAATCAAGATTTAGCCTCCCAATTTTGTCAATCACATCACTCAAAGTGTCATCTTGATCAGTGACTAGAGCTTCATGTAGGGGAGAGAGTGCTTTAGAAGGAGATTCCATAGATTGATCCAGTATAGGGATCCCCACTTCAAGATGTGGAATCTCATTATCAAACTCTCGAAAATACTTTGCATGTATGAATCTAAGTGATCAAGTTGTCTCTCAACAATGTTATTAGCCTTGGAAGATTCAAGAAAGATCACATCTCTAGATACTATAAACTTCTTATTCACTTCATCATAGAGATGATATGCTTTGGAGGCATTTGAATACCCCAAGAAGATACACTTGTAACTATTTGCACCGAGTTTTTTTCTCCATTCCTTAGGTATCAAGGCATAACAGGTGGAACCAAAACCCCTGAGATGCCTCCCCGAAGGAATGTGGCCATACCACATTTCATAGGGAGTTTTGTTTCTGATAGCATGATATGGACACCTATTCTTTATATACACAACACATAGAACTGCATCATTCCAAAACATCAACTTAACATTCCCGAAAAGTATCATGGAATGTACCATATTTAAGATTGTCATGTTCATTCTTTTAGTTACTTTGTATGTTTGGGATTATAGGGCACAGTTGTTTGATGTTTGATCCCATGCTAGAAAATATAGTTTTCAAATTCATTTGAAGTATATTCTTTTCAATTATCAGTATGAATAGAGCCAATATGAGACTGTGCATCATTTTCAATCCATGCTTGAAAGTTCTTGAATGTTTCAAAAGCTTCATATTTTCTCTTCAATAAATAAACCCAACACTTCCTGGTCTAGTCATCAATAAAGTCATCATATACTTATTACTAGTTGCAGAAGGAACAAACATTGGGCCGCATAAATAAAAATGAATGATTTCAATTTTTCTATGTGCTCTGGAATGAGAATCATGAAAAGACTATTTGTTTTGCTTTCCTAAGATAAAAGCATCAGATTGCTTAAGTTTCCTAGGAATAGTTGGCAAACTAGTAACACCATTTTTCTTCAACAAATGAAGGTTTCCATAATTCATATGTGCAAATATAGCATGCCATAAAAGACTTACTGGAAGCGTACCTTCATCATAGTGAGTGTTAGTGTCAGTCTTTACAGCCTTCCTCCAGTGATCAAATATGCTCTTACAAAGTGATTTTGAAGTGTCAAGGTCAAATTTTGTCATTTCAGTGAGTCTTCAAGCAAAATTTGGTCACTGGGCATTAGGTCTAGGGTTTGCTTTCACTCCTTCTAAAGTTGTCCAAATGGCAGGCTATGTCATCATTCAGTTGATTCTATCATCATTCATAGGGTTTTCATTATCATGTCAGTGTCTAATGAGTCATTTTACACCTTGTTCATGCTTCA
>APFE031400790.1:0-44374 GCA_000404065.3 Pinus taeda
TGGTGTTCTTTGATGTGACTGTCTGTTTTTCTTGCTCATTATTTTATGGTACTGATATGCAAAAATAATTCAAACTGTAAATAAGGAAGATTTGTTAAAATAACTAGATAATACTGATTCACCCCCCCTCTCAGTATTATTTTCAACACTAAGTGGCATTGAGTCACCAAAACTATGGATGCTAGATTCATCTGATACAATCCATGGATCAGACTGGATAGTAGAAGTTGATATCACATTGACATAAGAAACCAAAGATGAGTTATCGAGAAGCAAAGTAGGAGGAAGTGAAAAGGTTCCCATGAATGAGGAATCCTTCAGCAGTCCAAGCCTGACATGTTGATAAGAATGTATATTTTCCCCTACAAGAGGGACACTTCCAGTAACATGAGAATCAGAGGCGAAAAAGGTGAGTTGGTTAATGGCCACAATCTTGCCCTTAAGAGGAAAGGTGATCATACATAAATAAGTCAAAACGACAGCGGCCATGGAGTAAACCCCCGTGTGACCCAATATAAGATTATAATCAAGAGGTTTGTCAATAAATTCCACTTCATGGATACATTTTCCCCCCTAATTCTGCTTGTAAGGAATTGAGAATACCACAAGGTTTGTATGTTATCCCATTAAAATCTTTCAATGTGGTAGGTGCCTGACTCAGTTGAGGTGAACCAATCACTTTCCAGAACGAGATAGACATGATGTAGGTCGAGGCTCCCTCATCCACGATAGAATGATGAATGTTCTTACCACGAACGAAAAGTTGAATGATAAAGGGCAATTGATTTGGAAGGTGAGGGGTATAGTTTTCAAAACAAAAAAAAACTAGTTTGGAATCCAAAGGATCGACACATCTAGTAGCTGAAAGAAAATCCTTCCTCTGGGTGGGGCAGTTTTACAACACCTCAAGGGTCAGCATAATTGATGGAAACTGAGCCAAGTCTTCAACTACGTTATAATTTTGAGAAGACCAACGCGAGGGTTGAAAGTAGACTTATGACTAATTCCCTTCAGAGGCTTGATATCCAACTCCGTAGGAATCATTGGCGGAGAAGGATCGAATGGAGGTGATGTTGAATTGGAAGGTTGATCAGTGGCCTAACCATTCGAGGAATTTTCATTAGCATAGTCCTTGTTTTGAGTAGCTAGGATAACATCATATTTATGCTTTGTGGAGGAAATCATTAAAACCGTGTTAGAGGAAGATGGGTCCCGAGCAACGATATGGGTCTCCTGATTAGGAATCGTGTCAATCAACATTGTGGGAGAAGTAGAGGATTTTAGAAACTAATTCACTTTCGAGCGATGACGATAGTCGAGAGTGAAGTGCTCCTCGTTTCAAATCAAGCATGGGTAGTGAGGCTTTCATTTCTCATCAGAGGACTAATTTGTTTTTTAATCCTGTGGTGAAGAATATTTCTTCCTTTTACCTTTTCCTTTCTTCTTGCTTCATGGTTGCTATTGAGATTTTCCTTTGTTTGATGAAACAACATTTATCTTGGAAGAGGAAGCCACAGGAGGATTGGATGAAGAGTTTTGGGCAGAAGAAGTGAGAGAAGCACGAGATGGTTTTCTCATTGTCTATGAACTGGCAGAGCTAATGATGCCATAAATAGAATGATATTATCTACCGAGAGTGGGAAGAACAACATTTTAAGGTCTTGGAGCATTTGGTATCTTTTCATAGAGCATGCTAGATTGGGTATAGATGAGGTCCAAAATATTGAGCACGAGAAATTTATTGCTCTGCAGTCACGACTTTGCCTTTGGCTACATTCTCTGTGATAGATTAAAATAGGGAGTTAATGAACCATTCCACTAACAATTGATCCAGAACATAGGTCTTAACCAACCAACGACAACGCTGCCACTCATGAATGTGATCTGAAATGTGGGTGCCCTTAGTTTTTTTAAACTTGGTTAGAAGTTCTGTTCTAGTTTCATACCGGATGGGTAACTGGAAATGCATAAGGGAGGTGGTAGTGAAGGAACTAAAATCATGAAACGAAGCTCTATGTAACTCAATGTACAATTTAGCTACAGTGCGTGTAAGAGTATGTTGGAAAATACGCAATCGTATGGAATCATCATTAAGGGAGTTCGAAGAAAACCAAAGATGATACGTCATGACATGGGTCGACTGGCCTTCTCTAGGATTCCCATTGAACTTTGGGATATCAGAAGGAAATTTGGTAGGAATTATCGGCCACCAAGGTGAATGAGCGATGGGATCAATCTTAAGTCGAGTCAAATCTAGCAATTCAAGATTCATCACAAAAGGTAATTATCGGTTAAAATCCGATGGATGATAGCCTGGATAAGAAGGAATATCCTGAGAAATATGTACTTGCGTTCTTGTATAAGGAGGGTTATGATAAAGGTGAACCTGCGCACCAAAATAAGGAGGATTCTGGTAACCAACATCCACATAACCTTGTTGATCAACTCTAGGATGACCCTCCAAAGGCTGGAATGGTTGGGTTTGGATATGTTGGCCTTGAAAAGGAACTTGAGGAACACCCTAATAAGGTATATATTGTTTCCCGGTGATATTTTTCATCATCCCAGCATAAAGTTGGTTTGATTGGGGTTGTGTCATATTATACATAGTCTATCCTACCAGAATGTGAGGAGTACCTTGCCCAAGTGGTTGAGACTGTAAGGTACCTTATAAAGGTTAGGTAAGTGGAACCTATGGGGTACCAAATACTAATGGAATAGGTTGTGATGCAATAACAACCTGTAAAGGTTGACTTACATGTATTTGAGCTTGTTGAGGTACACATTTATGAGTAGGAATTTAAGATAAAGATGACACAAGTTGAGGATTCAACAATCGGTCCCAAAATGAACCAGGTTCGACAGGAAATGTAGGTTTCCAAACACTGGTATCCATCCAAGGATAAGGAGAATTATAACAAGTTTGATTACCAACTTGATGTATACCAACAATAGGTTCTCCCCCACCATAGGAGGAGGGGATGATGGAGACAACTACAACCCAGATGGAGGGCACCCAACATAAAGAGAGTTAGGTTGTTGAAGATAACCTTGCCCACTAACATAAGGGGCAACCTATTGTCCAATTTTAGGTTTATATGGAGGAGAAGGAGTGGGTTTATTAGTGTTCATAAGAGAAGTTCCAGATGGAATTTTAGAAATGGATGACATGGGAGAGGTCTAGGGACTCGAAGCAACACCAGAGAAGGTATCAGATAAAGACTGATGACCAGGTGGGATGGACATGCCACCATACAGATGTGCCTTTTGTGATGTTGCAAACATGGATGAGGAAGAAAAATTTGATGTATCAACCATAGTGGTGGACATGGGTTGGGAGGTCGAATCAGATCCAATCATGGTTAACAATCCCAATGAATATTGCCCCGAGAAATCCATGAATGAGTCAAAATAATTAGGTAAAGGAGTTTGTGCCGGAGTTTAATGCGGAGGAAGAGGATCAATGTGATAAAATAGAAGTCCACTCTAATGAACAAGAGTAGAGGGATGAGGCTCTTCTTCTAGAATATCTTCAATACTCACAAGTCTATATGGAAGAGGTTCATCGTCGGGTTCAAGATATACGGTTGGAGGTTTGTTTGAGACAAAGGAAGAGAAAGGGAAGGAATTGAAGTTACAGGTGAAAATTGTTGAGGTTCCTCAGGTATAACAACGTCAGGAAGTAAAGTATTTGACTAAGGAAAGTCACATTCAATAACTTCAGGCAGTAAGGTTTCAAGTGCTTATGTTCCGATTGTGTCAAATTCATCATCAAGAGTGGAGGTGATCTCAGGCTCAGTACTCAAAGGTAAAGATGATTCTGGTTGATCAAATTCAAGAGGAGGACCAGAAGTAGTTCCTGAATTTACCGATTCAATAGTTTGTGTCTTCTTATGCTTCTGACGAAAGCTAGGTGTACCCTCTAGTGAAAGAGGAGGCTTATTTTTCATTCTACGCGAGCAACAAAGTGGGGGTATTTTTTTCTTCCATGTTTGATAATAAATTTTAGAAATTAACGCAAAAATAAATAAAAAAGAGGGTAATATAAGCATAAAGGGTTACCAAGCAACCATGAACTACAATATACACCTTTCTGAACCAAGGATTTAACATACTTGCAGGAAATATCCCTGAATGTTGTTTTTGGTGTATCACGTACACAATGCATCTGACTCAGGAACTTATGGCAAGGATAGAAACCTATAGGGGACTTCCAAAATATACCTAACAGTGCATGGAAGTGCAGTCCGTACTAGTGTTGTCTAATGTGTAACCGCTTAGTGAGAGCATCCCCATATACTTTACGTGTGTGGAGCATTGTCCAATATACCCAAAGGTATGTGGAGAACAATCCTATACACTTACATACATGGAACACGATTTCACCCTTGAGATACAATGCTGGAAAACAATGACAACTCCTACATTTAACGATGTCAAAACATGTCACTAGTCTAAACCTCTAAACTTTTGCGTTAATGTTACGAATTCTCCTTATGTTGATTCAATAAATTTTAATGTTTATCTTCAATTAAGTTTCTATTTTGGGGCTCACCGTGAATGTCACCTGAATATCCTAAAATGCAAGCTAGCTTGAGGAAATTAAATCTTTCTCATTCAATGAAAATATATCTATGGAAGGGAAGAAACAAAGAGTATGCAACAAACAATATGCAACAAACAATGTGAAAAATGCAATTCCATTTTCAATGCAACTGTTCCAATTTCAAAGTAAAAACAAAACCGTAAAGGTGAATGCAAATATTTTTCTTTTCAAGTCACTTAATTTTCGAAAATGAAGAAAACTAAGATGAAATTCTAATCACTAATTCAAACAAGATTTTCAAAATGACGACTAGAACACTAATTCATCTAATCACTCAATTCTCAAACAAAATTAGTTTGCAAACAACCTAATGATAGGAAAAAATAAAAATATTTAAACAATTTGTTACAAAAGGTACTAAAACAAAAGAAAACCAAATGGAGGCTTTAGAGGGACCATAAGGCACTTAGAGACTCAAGGAAGAGGCGGTAGAACAAGGTTGATCAAAGAGAAAATCAAAACAAAATAAAACTTATGCTTGAACAGGGGCCAATGCAGGTGTAAAGGAGGCACTAGTGCTATGAAATTCAGGCATAGAAAAGGCTCAGTTGGGGTGCAATGCTTTGTCAGAAGACCAGAGGGTGCATTGGTCTAGGGATGCAAAGTTATGAGATAAGGATTGCAATTAAAACTCAATGAAAGGTATTCCTAGGTTTTTGCTTCACTGAATAAGACAATAAAGGTCCGGAGAAGAGGTAAGACAAGCACAATGGACAAAGAAACCACCAAGGGAGTACATCATTCTCTAGTATGGTCACCAATTTTTTATGTGGAATCTACTACTATGGACATAAGTATATTCCCTAAGCCTGGTGGACTAACCTAGAACAAAAGAAAGACAAAGGGACTAATGCTTTCCTTAAAGTAAATATATAACAGGATGAAGCCTACCTAAACTCTTTCATATGCTTCACTCCTTCCTTGGATTGAATGCTCCAATCCTAGCTCTAATCGCTATTATTAGAACCTGCATAGTCAGATAACAGAAGCCAATGGTCCACATAATCTATGCAGTATCATCTAATCACTTTATTCAATCGATCAACATGGTATTGAAATATATGAAACCATAACATCATATATAGGAAAATAAATAACTCTTTTCATTAATAGAAAAGGAGTGAGTTACAACCAAAAATGGTTGTTGATCTTGTAGAAGAGCTCCTCCCTGTCAACTTGTCATTTCCTTGTCACAAAGTGAACCTCTAGTCACCCTAATGCATGGAAAGATATCTCTCACATCAGCAACATAGGGTAGAATCACTCTCCAAACTCCAACCCCTTGCTTATGGATGGCATTAAATATATAGGCAAAGGAGGTAGTTCATGAATTATTATCCTTTTATCAATCTAGGCTTGAGATCCACTCTTGATGGGAGGATGAGCTCAAGGGATAAGGGATGAAAACTCAAAGGTAGGATAGGATAGGATGCAGGACTTTTATCTGAGGTAAATGATTACAATAGATCCCGGAAGCTTCTGGAAGAGGAAGATTCGAGATTCTTTCTCCTCTTCCCAAATTTCTAGAATCAACGAACCCCCAACACTGAGAAACCTATTGGTGATCAACACAACTAAAAAGTACTAAAACCTGGTATTCAATGTTGGCTAGTAAGAGACCAGGGTGCATTGGTCCTTAAAATGACTGAAACAAGGTGCTGCAAAAATTCAAGGTTTAAAATGAGTCATGCTTAGGGCTTTATGCAAGGATGATGAAAAGGAAGTCAAATAATGTTGATTGATCTAATTGAAGGCCTATTGACCATATGTGACAAAATGTCCTATAAAACTTACCTTTAATGTTTTGAGGGTCTTTAGAATTGGTTGGGAAAAGAGGAAAGTTAATGGAGCTCAGGGAGAGTAGGATTAATGCCAACAGGCAATTCAAGACCTGGATGGAGCCTGGTGCTTAAGTAAAGGGCTCCTGAAGGAAAGAATATGATAGTTAGTTGGATTGTTTGGGTCCATTGGGATAAATGGACGGTGGTAGGATAATCATCAGAAAGGTAAAGTAAATGGATTTGAGGAATTATATGCCTTGGCTATATTGGGAACTGTTGTTCTCAATGTTGTGCATGTTGTGCATGGATAAAGGGAGTTTTCTTAACCTAAACCTTATCGTATATGGTAATTGTGTTGTGATCATGATTATGCTAATGTTTACATGTATATATATGTATGTATGCCGTTGTCTGAAAGGGTTTTCAGGGATCATGATTTTTTTATGCTAGTGTTTACATGTATAGATATAGATATATGCGTGTGTGTGTGTGTGTGTTTTTGTCTAACACGTTCATCAAGAATCATGATTGTTTTATATATATATATATATATTGTTGTCTGATCGGGTCATCAGGGATTATTCTTGTGGAGGAATGATTGCTTATCCAGGTGAATCACATGAAGAGGTTCCTGGTATTATGAGGAATCAAGTGGGAAGAGTAGCCCTAACAGATCTATGAGGTCAATATCATATGGATATGAATTTATATTATGTGATTATATTATGTCTATGTTTATGTTATGGATAGGTAATGTTGAGGAATACATCAACGGAATGAAAGCAGTGTGATATGTAGCATGTTGGGACAAGCATGGATAGTGGGAAGACACTAGAAGCCAGGTTGCATGGTAGAGTCAGTGTGATCTCTCGATGTGCAGTACTATTGTTGTATATATTTTGTACATGTGTTATATGCAGTACATGTTTATATATGTTGTACATGTTTTATATGTAGTACATGTTGTATATATGGTGTTATGTGCATGTTGCATATGTGGTCTTGTGTACATACGGTGTTGTGTGCCTGTTGCATATGCAATAATGTTTACATATAGTGTTGTATGTATGTTGTATGTATGTTGTATGTGTGGTACTATGTACATATAGTGTTGTGTGCATGTTGTATGTGCAATATTGTGTACAACTGGTGATATGTACATGTTGTATATGTGGTTCTGCATACATGTGGTGTGGTGTACACGTTGTACATATAGTGTTGTGTAGATATGGTACTAAGTACATGTTGTACATGCGGTGTTGTGTACATGTGGTGTTATGTACATGTTGTACATGAGGTTTCATGTGCATGTAGTTTGTGTACATGTTGTACATGTGTGTATTGTGTGAGCATGGTGTTGTGTACATGTTGTGAAAGTGGTGCTATGTATATATGGTGTTGTGTACACATTGTGCAGGTGGTGTCATTTACATGTGATGTTGTGTACACATTGCACAAGTGGTATTGTGTACATGTGGTGCTGTGTACACAATGTGCAAGTGGTGTCATGTACATGTGATGTTGTGTAGGTGGTGATGTGTACAGGGGGTATTATGTACATGTTGTACATGTGGTATTGTATGCATGTCATACAAGTTGTATTGTGTACATGTGGTATTGTGTGCATGTCGTACAGGTTGTGTTGTGCACATGTGGTGTTGTGTATGTACATTGTGTAGTCATGGTATTTTGACATGTGTATTCGTTATGTTGTACATCAGGTGTAGGCGTACATGCCATGTTGTACACCGAGTGTAGGTGTATGTATTGTGTTTTGTTGTACACAGGGTGTAGGTGTATGTGTTGTGTTGTACACTGGGTGTAGGTGTATGTATTGTGTTGTGTTGTACACTAGGTGTAGGTGTGTGTGTTGTGTTGTATGTTTGGTGTAGGTGTATGTGTTGTATCTTAGGTGTAGGTGCATGTATTGTGTGATTTCGTACATGGTTGAAGAGAAGACATTGGGTGCTCACCAGTTGTGGCAATCAATCAGTGTGTGTACAAAAAGAACAAAGGAAGAAGCAAAGAACCAATTGAAGGATAGGTATCAATATTTCATTTTAGTTTTAAGTATGCATATGATTTTGATTTATGATGGTTCCATGTGATCTATGATTATGGTTTATCACGTGCAATAATCATAAAGCTACAACGAGCTGTGTTATAAAGCTCCATAGGAAGTATGTTAGTGTTTTAGTGGTTGTTGGTCTATAGGTTTCATTGAACATCGAAGACGATGTTCCCCCAAGGCGAAGGATTCTGTAACAACGCCTGGTTGAATTTCCATGTAAAAAAATATAAGACCAGGTCATGGGACATGTATTCCAAGCTAAATGTTGGGAAAAAAATCCTAATGGGTGTTCATTTGGTTTATTATGGCTAAGGGGAAATTGGAAAAGGCAATGGCAAAGGCTTTGAAAAGGCAAGAGACATTAATTGACATTTTATTTAAGAAAATAATGGAAATATGAGAAAAGAAAGGTGAAAGGTCACAGGTTGCATGTGAGGAAGAAATTGAAGGAAAAATAATGGAAATTGAAGAAAATAGAGGCCTAATTAATAAAAAGGCTTATGAGGATCATTTCATGGCTTTTGTCAATTTAACTTTTGTCGGTTTTAGCTTGGAGCTCTCTCTCTTTTCTCTCTCGCATACTCTTGCACACTTAGAGCATTCTTGGAGCACTCTAGCATTGGGAAAAGGAAGGCAAGGGAAGGGAAAGAAAGAAAAAGGGAAAAAAATATCAAGCAAATAAGAGTTGGATCAAGCCGCTACAACGAGATCACTTGCAAGTATCGAGTTGCACATATGATTTCCTTGTTATTTTTGGCATGCATGGTACATGCATGTTTGTATTTGGTTCTCTTATTGTCATTGACATAGGCTTTTCCAGGTGTGACAGGGGTTCTTTCATTTGGTTGAGCTGGATCGTCATATGGTTTTGGAACTGAGTGAGGCAATCTCAGGAAAATTTGCAAGGGCCTAGGAATTCCTTGACCGATAATGGTGGGATACATGGTAAAACCTAAGGGTGGAGATGGGAAAATTCCTCAAGATATTGGTGAAGAAATCCAAAGGCATCCATGCTTGTTAGGCCTAGTGATCCCTTGACTAGTAATGGTGGGATTGTGGTAAAACTTTCTAGTGTACGTTTCTTGTTTAGACCTAAGAATCCCTTGACCAGTAATGGCAGGATACATGGTAAAGCCTAGTTGTATAGATGAGGGTTTCAGGCCTAGAAATCCCTTGACTAGTAATGGCGACATACACGGTAAAGCTTGAGAAGCCTTGGTTAGTTATGTTGTAAGTCCCATATTCATGCTTGGAATATGGAACATGGGACATTATCCTAAAGAAATATTTGTTTCAACGCAATCTATGGTTGGGTGGTATGTGGAATTCCCTGACTTGGTTGGAATTTGCATATGTTAATAAGAGTTCTTTTCTCCTTGTATTTCATGAGTATCTATACCTGTTATTATGTGGCTTTAATGGATGTTCTATACTTTTTATTATTCTAGTTATATGTTGGTTATAAGTATCATTTTATGACAGACTTAAGCTATGGCTCTCATCATGTTTTGGTTAGTAAATGAATGGTTAATGAATGCATGACCTAATAGATGATATTGCAACTATTGTGAGAGGGCATCAGACCTTCTTGACGATTCTAAGTTAAGTATGAAACCCCTATGTTCAGATATGTAATTATGACCTATAAATGACATGTTTTCAATGTGTTTGGCGAAATGTCTATCATGGTTAAACTAATATTGGGTCAATTCCTTAATTAAGTTTTGTGTTAGAGGCTTTGTCTCTGTGTTATTTATCATTTCTGAGAGTTTCATCGTGTTTTGGGTAGAGATCTGGAGACTAGCCCTGAAAAAGTCACTTAGATATTGCGATAGCTGGCATAGAATTGGGTAAAAAAGATTGTAGTTGCTTCCTTGTTGGATTATGCATGAGACTTGAGGGTTATAGTCAAATTTAGGCTATGTTATTCCATTGTATGGGGGTCCAAATCAGTGAAAAATCAAGTTAACTCACGGTTCAGACACCTGGAAGGGTGGTTTAGCTCTTGGGGTTCCTGTAACACCTAAGGGAAGTCATTAAAGTCATAGTCTGTCGATTCCATTTCCTTAAGGTGATCTAGGAGGTTCAGTCATGTCATAGTATCCCTCAACTCATTTTTACCCTGGAAGGCTGGTGAAAGTGGGTAAATGTGGGAGAGGTGGTTACAACTTGGTAGAGGGCACATGCATGCCATACGAGATAGTGAAATAGACTATTGTTTGGAAGAGGGTGCATGCATGTCACACCTTAAGTTAATTCGAGTTTAGATGTTGTTTCATATTTAACAATTTCAGTTTTGGATAGAGTTTTTCTAATATTAGAGATTTTCTTTTGCTATTTTTATCATGCATGATCTATTCCTACTAAAAGGGTGCAAAACTCTAGTCAATTAGTCTAATTATGAATGATAAATTCCCATCTTAGGCAGAGGACATAGATCTCAAGGAAGGGATGTATGCTTGCATGCTCCAGTTCATCTTTTGATGGAGACACACTTACTTGGAACTCTTACCATGCGACTATGGTGCACTAGGTGATCAGGTTAGGGATATGATTTGACAAAGTCCAACCATATAGGATTTTGGATGTGTCCATATTCATTGTACTTCCTCTCCCCTTCCTATTCTATAAACGAAATAATAGGTGTGTCATTAGTTGGTTGTCGAGGTTTTGTTTTGAACTATTGTAGTGTATCTTTTTCAGTATTCAATAGAACATAGATGCAATTGAGAGTTCAGATCTATGTATCTTCCATGGAAATTTTCCACAGTATGCATTTTTAAATCATCCATCTTATATCTGCCTCATTTTTATTGAAACTTTCAAGTTTTCAACTACCTTGTATTTAGGTTATTCTTTTTACGTGTAGAATATGCTTACCATTGTTAATGAAAAAAAAGGGATAGAAATGTAAAGGGGTATAAAAAAATGTTAATGAAAAAATGAATACCTACAAGATCTAGTGAATGTAGGGGATTTTTAAATTAGGAAGGTGTTTTGGGTTCATATTGGTAGGGGGTTAAATAAAGTTCTTTTTATAGGTATTTTTGTTGGGGGAAACCCACCTTGGCCTAAGTTTTGGTTAAAGACTTCTCATTTTGAGGAGTGGAGCTGGTGAAGTTCTATACATCGCGCAGTGTTTATGGGCTTTGGGGTGGGTCAAAAGTCCCTTATTTTGTAAATGGGTTTCGGGTATTAGTCCATTGTTTTGTTAGATCCATGGTATGTGGACTATGGTATTGTAGTAAGGAAACCTATATAAAGAAGATGTAATACTTTGTCAAAGTTAAATAATAAGCATAGATAGAATTCATAGATTGATCATATTTTGTGTCTTGGGTCTATATTTTCGGGAAGGCTTTGCAACCAAGTGTGTGGGGGCCTTGAATAGTCTGCAACTAAGTGCACAGACCACCTGCAGCTAGGTGTGCAGGTCATAGAAGTGTATGTATTGAAGATCCTTATTAATAAAGAAGAATTTTTGGTGAAGTATTGTGTATCTTTCTGTGTTCATTATCTGTTGTCAGATATATCATCATTAATGCTTTTTACTGAATTATGTGAAATAATACGTGTTATACTGTTCACAGTTATGTTTATGCATTAAGTACTAGTCTGTGAAATTAATCATCAGTGCAAAAGTATTCATGTACGCGAAGTTGTAGATAGATATAATACATATGTGAGCACATGGGTGCCATAACGCAAATATCCCTTTGGCTGCAGAAACCTGGTTCTACAACCTCCCATAACCACTTCAGGTGAGACTGTGATCTGCTTGCAGATCACTGCTGAAAGGGCTAGTGGTTGAGGGTTTTGTTGGTGCATAGTATAATCAGAATTTGGGTCAAACCCCCTTGAAACAACAAATGGATCCATTTTCGAGATCAAGATTTGCTTAAGGAATATGTTTTGGCATTTGTCGAAGAAAGAAATCGAGGAGTGGGTTGAAAAGAAAGAAAGAGAACTTGCGGAAAAAGAGAACATAAACCCTTAATTATTAGCTAAAGACTGGTTGCAGAAGTAGATCATCGAAGAGAAATACCAAATATTCTTTTTTTCATTCTACATTGAAGTATATGAGTGGGTATCTAAGTTGACTGAGCATAAGACTTGTTTCAAGAAAGAATAACCTAAGGAGTGGAATCCTGAATTGATACAACGACTCAAGTACAATATCTCAAGGGTTGTTGATTTCTGGATCGATAGCATTTTGGGAGGATTTATCACTGAGTTCACAATAGATGCAACCATATCTTATACCAAAGCTGAACGAATAATTTTCAAAGGATGCCAAGGTAAGTTCTTAAGATATTTTAATCTCTAGATTAAGATGTTATTATGTGAAAAGGGGATTCTGTGAATGCAATTAGATTAATGTTTGGACAAAGAGGAAATAAGCCTAAACTAAGGTCTATGCGAAGTGGAAAATGATATAGAATAGATCCGAAGAATTTTATTGAGACTGAATATGGTTCTTGTTAGGAGGATTTAAGAGTGAAGAAGAAAGAAGTAACCCTACAACCCCATGACATTCCCCCACCCGTCTTGAAGGCACGTCGAAGTTAGGAGTTGAGAAAAATAAGGGCACCTTTGGGATTCCCCATCCCCCTCCCCATAATTCCCCTACACACCCACCCCCTCTTCCTCCCCCTAGCCCCCGAAAAGGAAAATGGAAGATGACATTAAACTTCATATCTTTAAAGGACTTGGACCAGAGGATCTTGACTAGTTCGGTTTGTAGTTGATGCAGTATGGACAACAAGACATATCACTAGTGATGATGTAAATAATTTTCATATCATCATGTCACTATGAGAAAGAGCGCTAACATGGTATATGAAATACTCTGCAACTAATCTGACTCCTTCGTTTGATGAAATTAAGAAATCATTGGTATCAGAATTCAAAAAGCCGAAATTAGAATCACAGTGCATCAGAGAGCTAAAAAATATCAAATAAGCAGCAACTGAGCTTGTGTGGGCGTTGGATCAGCGATTCAAGGTATTAATGGGACAAGTAAGCCTTACCCTACCTCCTTAACAACATAAGGAATGGTTCATAGCCACGTTACTGCTACATATTAGGTTACCTTTGACACAACAGAAGATCACGACTCAAGTTGAATCATTGGAGATTGCGATGAAGTTGGAAGCTTTGTCGATTGGAGATACTCATGCAGGAGTACAAAAAATACAAAGTCAGCTAGCCAATTTGACCTTGGAATTGCAGGATCTCAATAAAGGCAAAGAGACCAGATCAGAAGTATCCTATAAAAAATGCAAAGCAGAGGGTCATTATAAGGATCAATGCCATGTGTTTAGAGATTATTTGGTAAGCGGAGCACCTAATCCAGTAAACCCAGGTTTGTGGTGTGAGATTTGTAGAATGAGAGGCCAAAAACACTGAAGATTTCTACCTATTACAGAAGTATGTTCAGACCCCAAAGCAGTTATTTTGCAACTTTTGCAGATTAGTAGGCCATGATGAGAAAATTTGTCGAAGTTATGACTTAATGATGGAGCACACTGTTGATGCTTATAATCTGCAAGGTGAAGGGCATACACACAAGGAGCGAGGCTAGCACACTAGTCTGAGAGAATTTCAAGGATGATGAGGAGGAGATGGTTGAGGATGTGGTTAAATAATATGTTATAACTGTGGATAGACAGGACACTTTGCAAGAGCCTGTCAGAATCCTACGACAACCTGCAGCTACTGTAAGTATTTTGATCATGTGATAGAGGAATGTCCTGTCCTTATTATGGAGATGCAGGAGAAAAGAAACCAGCAACCCGCAACAAATATTCAAATGATGACCATTGAGTCAATGGGGGATCAACCACGCATCAACATTGTAACAAGAAGTGGAGCTGCGACTAGAAATGATAAAGCCAATGGGAAAAAGGAAGTTGAAGCTACATGTGTAAGAAAAACTACTGAAAAATCTTTTGCATTTGATATCTTGAAGGAAATGAAAGTATTCATGGAGGCCAGGTCAAGCTTTATGGATGATGGGGCCTTGGCCTTTATCGTGAAACTGACTCAAAATGATATCTATGAGATAGTACCGGTTGTGACACAAGATGTGGATCCAAATATTTTGAAGTATTTTCTACAGACATGCATGAAGTTGTTGAGAAATTATAAGTTCATAGAGGGATTGCAGGAATTGATAGACTCGTGTGCTCCTAAAGAGGTGCCACAAAGTGAGGTGCATGCAGTGAATAATCTACATAAACACAAGAAGCAGTCTGGAAAGGAAATGAGGCTTACAACACAGATTGGGGAATATGACATGGATCAGGTTATCCTAGAGCTAGGATCTGATACCAATGTCGTGCCGAAGCAAACTTGGGAATTGATGGGTAAGCCAAAGCTACAATGGTCGGCTATTCAGCTGAAAATGACGAATCAATAAAAGATTATCCCTCTAGGAAGATTGGTAGGTATCACAGTAGACATTGATGGAGTGCGCACTACCACTAATTTCAAAGTGATTGAGATTGTGGATGATAGTAATCTCTACCCCACATTGCTTGGGTTAGATTGGGCATTTTCTAACATGGCTATAATTAACTTGAAGAAAAGGAAAATGACATTTGAAAGCAATAATATGAGAGTTATTGTTCCATTAGATCCATCACAGGGAGAAAGATATACTAAACCTATCAAAGAAGAGTATAGTATAGATGTCATCGACAACATTTATCAAATAAAAACAAAAGAAGAAGAATGGATTAAAACTACCACAGATGGAAAACTGAATTGGGAGCAAGATAACTCCCACAATTCAGATTTAGAAGAGGAATTGGAAAACTGGAAGAAGAGGTTGCATGAACTGTCTACAAGGCGATGTGCAAAGATCACTAAAGCAGTGTATTGTATGACCGCTGAGGTATGTGATTTACCTTTGTATGATGGTTTGGGTAATATAAATACTTTCTTTATAGATTATGAAAGATAGGTAGAAAAATATCAGATATTGTTAGCTCTGGATCAAGCACTGAGGGCTACTCTTGCTAAATGGTGGGGTACTCATAAGAAAAATATAGGAGATTAGAAAAAGTGTAGAAGGTTGATGTGGGTAAGGTTTGGTCAAGTAGAAACAAAGGACATAGAAAAGTATAATGGCCAGAATGATCCCAAAGACCACATACAACTTTGTATGGTAGCTTGGGGAGAAATTCCTTGAGAAGAATGGGTGCATGGCTTCATCCATACCTTAGAGACAATTCCTCAAAATTGGTATTTGGAAATGGAGCTTCGACATGGTACTTCTAGCTGCCTAGAAGTGGTTGATGGATTTATAATGAAATTCAGATTCGAAGATGATTGTCCACATATGGATGCAGCTCTGAATATAGTTAAGAAGAATATTTTTGAGAATGAAGTTCCAGTTATTTGGCAACCTGATTGGGCTGCATAGATACATAATGTAATGGAATGCTATAAACTCTTTGCGAAAGAGGATGAATATCCTCACAATATTGACATTAAATAGTCATAAGTTCATTGCGAAGTAAATGGACATGAGACCAAAATACTTGATATAACAAAGCCATTGAAGATGAAGAAGGTGAATATAGGGTCATAGGTTGAACCGAAGTACAAAAAAATAAGAGATTACTGGGATGAAGACATAGTTAGGAAGATAACAAATCTCTTGCATGAATATCAGGAGTTGTTCCCCACTAAGTTTTTAGATATGAAGGGCATAATAGGAGATTTGGGAGTCATGAGGATACCTCTAAAGCCTAATGTGAAGCCTATCAAATAGAGACCTTATAGACTGAATCCAAAATACAAGGACAAGTTGAATTAAGAATTATACAAAATATTAACAGTTGGGATAATCGAACTTGTCAAAGAGTTTGAATGGGTAAGTCCCATGGTGGTTCAGGAAAACAAGGCAAAAGGGGAAATCAGAATTTGTTTTGACTTAAGGAAATTGAATGATGCATGTTTGCATGACCCCTTCCCTACACCATTTACAGATGAAGTATTAGACAATGTAGGAGGACAAGAGGCCTATTCTTTCAAAGACGACTTTTCAAGATACCATCATATAAGAATTGCACCAAAAGATAGACATAAGACAACTTTTTATACTGAGTGGTGCTCTTATCAGTACACGGTGATGCCTTTTGGATTGAAGAATGCACCTGCTATCTTTTCCAGAGTTGTAGTTGCAATCCTTAAGGAATATATACACAATTTTTTGGAAGTTTACTTCGACAATTGGACAGTATTTGGTCTATTAAAGAAGCATGAGGCAAGCTTAAGGTTGATGTTGGATATGTGTAGGCAGTACCAGATCTCATTGAACATGAAGAAGTGCATATTTTGTGCACCATTTGGTATACTATTGGGACATGTAGTTTGTAAATAGGGATTAATGGTGGATCTCGCGAAGATTGCAGTTATTGTGAACCTGTCAACACCAAAAACAGTGAGATAACTACGCATGACACTGGGAAATACTTGCTACTACAAAAAGTTTATAAATGGGCATGCGCAGATAACTATGATAATGGAGAAATTTTTGAAGAAAGATGTGACTTTTCAATGGAGCGACGAGTGCCAAAAGAGCTTGGATGTACTGAAAGAGAAGATGGTAACTACGCCTATTCTAGTTTTACCAAACTAGAAGAAGGATTTCCATGTACATGTTGATGCATCTTGCAGGGCATTGGGTTTAGCGTTAATGCAACCAGGAGTAAGAGAAATTGATCATCCCATAGCATTTGCAAGCAGGAAACTATCCAACGTGGAAAAGTACTATAGCACAACATAAATAGAGGGATTAGCTATGGTATATGTATTACATAAGTTCAGACACTACTTGTTGGGAGTGCATTTCAAAATTTTCATTGATCACTTTGTGCTAAAATATTTTGTGAATAAGCTTGTTTTAGGAGGAAATATCTGCCGATGGTTGTTATTATTCCAGGAGTATGACTTCAAATTTATAGCGAATCCATATAAATTGATGTTGGGCCTGATCATCTATCAAGAATAGAGACATGAGAAGAACCCACAAATATCAAAGATAACCTACCCGATGTACAAATATTCATAATTAGAGTCGCAGATGATCACTTCATCGATATTATTCAGTTTCTGGCCACAGGAATGACACCTGTGGAGTACTCTATGAAGCAAAAGAAGGAATTGGTGGTTAGAGTAGATGATTTCTCATTGATTTTTGGACACTTGTACAAAATGGGACTAGATGAAGTATTGCGCAAATACGTCCCTGGACATGAACAACAGAGTATTTTGATAGAAGCTCATGGAGGAGTCACAGGGGGGCACTATGCAAGAAAAGCCACTGCACAGAAAATGTTGAGAGCTGGGCTATGGTGGCCCATAGTACATAAGGATGTAAAAGAATTTTTTCAAGCATGTGATGTACGTCAAAGAAAAGGAAGGCCATCTAGAAGAGATGACATGTCGCTAGTAACACATGTAACTTTACAGGATTTTGAAAAATGGGCTATTAACTTTGTTGGACCTATCAGTCCACCAGGAAAAAAGACTGGTGTGAAGTATATCATCACTACCACTGATTATTTGACAAGATGGGATGAGGCACAACCAGTGAATGATTACAGTGCAGAAATTGTTGTGAAGTTCATCTTTGAATATATACTCTCCAGGTTTGGTTGTCTAAAGATCTTGATGAGTGACCAAGGCACACATTTCATGAATAAGACTATTGAAGCACTAACTGAGGAATTTGAGCTTTACCACTGTTAGGATTCCAAGAAACTCTCCTAGGTTGTAGCTCGGAGATGACTAGTAACATATAAATTCAACTTATTGTTGCAAATGGATGAATGGAAGGAATGATGCTTGTCCAAGCCAAATAACCACTTCTACTTTGCTTTACTCCAGACATGCATGAACACCATCAGACTACAAGGCTTTAGACCACCAACTACCCACAGTTTAAGATTGGGTGAATATGGAGAATACTGACCACACCAGCAGATGCACAAGACCATGTGATGGCCGGATGCAACCAGTAAGAAGTATACAAATCTAATCTACTAATGCACAGACAGGATGACAACTCTCTGGCACTAGAAGAAGATAAACTTGAATAACTCATTCAATGATACATACAAGATTTTAACACATAGATAGGATGACAGCTACTCTAATGCTAAACATCAAGGTTTAGGAATACAGCATATCAGACACATCTTGTAAGAGAAGATAAATGGAAAGTGAGCAACTAACAACAAAAGAAGCTTATATTAGCTGAAAATGAAGACGAGATGCTGCAAGTGTCAAAATAGTTACAGTCTCTAGAAGTTGAACCTTACATCACAACATCAACCATCAACCTTGATTACATCTTGTTTGTGGGTATATATAGAGTTTTATTACAAAGGCACTTGGCCATTCTAGGTATGGAGGGGTCATAATTGACCATAAGCTACATTTAACTGCCTAATGAAGCCTCTGAGTGCGTTTTCTTGCTTTAGTGGATGAATCTGATCTCTTTCAGGTGTTCTACTGTCCTCTCAGACAGCTGGAGTGTTCGTATTCATGAAGTTCCATAACTACTAAATGCAGTTACATGCTCATGCTCCTTCCTTTTTCTCTTCGGCCATACTGTCTGTTAAATGTGGTTGTTGAGGAGAAATTGCGATTGGTACTGGTACGCTGGTCACCTTCGTCCTTTGGGCACATAGAATGGTTAAGGAAGGTGGTCTGCGTAGCAAATGGACGAGTTGGATGAGGGAGAAAGATCGATCATCAGATCGAAAGGATAGACGACGAAGATGGCTTGGTGGAGGGTGTTGGAAAAGGTGGGAGCGGAGCGAACGTTGGCCGTTGGATCTCAGGCGGACAGATCCAATGGTGGTCGGGCAGCGAAAGCGTTCGGCGGTTATCGGGCGGGGTCATGAGGTGAAGCGGTAAGCAGTATCGGTCGCACCGCCTTCAAGGCTTTGGGCGGTAAAGAGTGAGGGCGCGCAATTCCAGTCAGCACATGACGCATGGCGGCGGAGGAGAGAGGAAAACCACTCTCCATCATGCGTTAATGTTTCATCGCTTTGTGGACACGAGGAGAGCGACTGCCGTTGGATCTCCGACGAAGATGATCGAGTGTTGGGGATTTAATCACGTGGGTTTCTTTGTCAGGAATGACGAGATTTGTTGGATTGGTGTGTGGCAATCGATGATCGTAATTAAAGGCGATGATTTTATAAGGTGCGAAGACACATGACTAAGGTTTTATGGGGTTTTGGGCTTTAGTGCTCGGGGCTTGCAACAACAGAAGAAACAAAGATGAAGGGAGAATGGGCGAGGTAAAGGAAAAAGGCAAGAATAACCATTATGAGCCCATTAGAATCATAACCGAACCAACCAAGCTCACTTCTGATCCTCCAATATCAAAGGTATGTAGTAGAGCTAACACTGGCTCCTTCTGGGGATAAGATCCTCCCTGTGAGGTCTCAAGAACTATAGGGCAATGCCTTTTCTGTCAAAACCAGATGAGAAAAATTTCCTAGTGTCCCATTGGGAATGGAATCTACTTATTCCTACACTAAAACTGATAAAACAACATATTTACAACTTTAAGGCCTGAAGACCTTAAACAACATAAATTTTCAAAAATTTCTCATTAACTGGGCCATCAAAAACTATCTCTCCTTCCATGCTTTTCAACAAGAAAGTATTGTTCCCCTGGATCTGAGTGATGAAAAAAGTTCCCTTCCATAGAGCATCAAACTTCCCATGGTTTCCTTTCTTCTCTTTCAAGGCATCCCACTTAAGAACCAAGTCTCCAACCTGAAAATTGTCTGTCTTTGCCTTCCTATCAAAGGCTTCTTTGATCATCTTTTGATTTGTTGCAAACTTCTCAACCAGCTGATCCTGGATTTAATGCACTTCTACCAAATCACAAATCCTTTTTACCATTTTCTCTTCCCCATTCTGCTCTTCTTATAAAAACTTTGCCACAGGGAGGGTTGACTGAATTGGGAATACAACCTCAATGCCATATACCAGCTTGAATGGAGAATTCCCTATGGATTTCTTGGTGGTATTTTGAGTATGGAGCATGATTGCTTAGAGGTCTTTGTTTCAATCGAATGTATACCCCAAGAAGTTTGTACACCCCTCCACGCGGGGCGCTGCGGGGGGACTTGTCCCCCCAGCGGGGGTCCGGTGGGGCCGATCCCCCCTAGCTGAGGGGTCTAGGGGCCAATGGGTCCCCCGGAGGGGGTTACAGGGGCAGCGCTCCCAAAGCTAAAAACAGATGTAAAATTGCTTTGTAAAAGTATAGTAATTTTTAGTCAATTTGGGCCATTCATTAGGCGAATGATTTGACGGTATAACTTATTTTTAGTTTAGGGTTTTTTCCCTGGAAGGCAACCCCTCTCTTTGTATGAGGGAATTGTATTTGAGGCTGTGTAATAGATGTGTATTCTCCGAGAAAGAAGCAGAGAGGTGAGACTGTGAGAGAAAATAAAGGATATTATAGTGGATCTGTTGTAGGTTGTGTCTCTTCATTTTGCTGGATAATAGAAGGGAAGGACTGGCTATTCGGGGCGGACGTAGCCCAAACTAGGTGAACCACGTATATCTGTGTCTCTCTTGTTTTATACGTTTTCTATGTTTATATTTCTGCACTATTTTATGTGTTCCATTTCTCTGTAATATATAATTTTCTAACAACTGGTATCAGAGTCGAAGGTCTATTTGGCAGATAAACTCGCACAAAAGAAGGGTTCCTCATTCGAGTGGGAGCAATGGTGGAAGATGGTAAGTTTAGGGTTGAGAAATTTAACGACCAAAACTTCTCGCTGTGGAAGATGCAGATGGAAGATTATCTGTATCAGAAAGATCTATACCTACCATTGGGCAGAAAAACAAAGAAGCCGACAGATATGACGATGAAAAATGGAACATTCTCGATAGAAAGGCACTCAGAACAATACAACTATGCCTCACAGCATCGATCGCCTTCAACATTTCAAAGGAAACAACGACAGAGGGTTTGATTAAGGCGTTGGAGAAACTATATGAAAAACCCTCGGCCTCAAACAAGGTATTTCTTATGAAACGGTTATTTATTATGAAGATGTCGGAAGGTGGATCTGTTGCAGATCATTTAAATGATTTTAATACTGTTACAAGTCAGTTATGTTCTGTAGGGGTAAACTTTGATGATGAAGTTAGAGCTCTCTTATTCTTGTGCTCATTACCAGAAAGTTGGAATGGTTTGGTAATGGCCATTAGTAACTCCGTTTCTGGATCTAGTACTTTAAAGTTTGATGATGTTGTCGGTTCTATCCTTAGCGAGGAAATGCGACGGAAAAGCTCCGGTGAGACATCGGGAAATGCTTTGAGTGCAGAGTCTAGAGGAAGAAAAATGGAAAGAGGAAAGAGCTCAGGATATCGCAGTAAATCAAGGAAAGAAGATCCAAGTCCAGATCGGGGATAATGTGCTGGAAATGCGGAAAGAAAGGACACCTAAAGAAAGACTGTAGATCTCAAAAGGGAAAAGAAGGAGATGCATAGAAAGAAAACAATCATGAAGCAAATGTGACAGGTGAGGTGTTACAAGATGCTTTGGTTCTTTCTTTCGAAAATATTATTGATTCCTGGGTGGTAGATTCAGGGGCCTCATTCCATGCCACACCTGATAAGAAATACTTTCATGACTATGTTCAAGGGGATTTTGGGCAAGTTCGTTTGGGTGATGATAAACCGTGTAAAATTGTTGGAATGGGTAAGGTACTTGTAAAACAGTAGAATGGAAACCAATGGCTACTAAAGGAGGTAAGGCATGTTCCATATCTAAAGAAAAATATGATTTCAACAGGGGAGTTAGGCTGTGAATGTTGTGTGACAACTTTCACAGATAAAGCTTGGAAGGTCACAAAAGGAGCCTTGGTAATAGCAAAAGGCAAAATGGTTGGTACATTGTATTTCAATGGTATTTCTAACTCTGTTAATGTTTTAACTTCCAAAGGAGCAGATGCAGCATTATGGCATCATAGGCTCGGACACATGGGTGAAAAGGGGATGAAGATTCTTCACTCAAGGAATTTGTTGCCGGGTTTGAAGAATGTTGATATGGACTTCTGTGAGAATTGTATTTATGGAAAACATAAAGAGTCAGATTTCTTAGAGTTGGGAAAGAAAAGAAGAGAGAAAACCCAGAGCTTGTGCATACAGATGTATGGGGACCTGCTCAAGTATCATCTCTCAGTGGCTCTCGTTATTATATTACTTTTATTGATGATGCAACTAGAAAAACTTGATTTATTGTATTAAGAATAAATCTGATGTATTTGATACTTTCAAGAAATGGAAAGCTTGAGATTGAGACAGGAACGAAATTGAAGTTTCTTAGATCAGAAAATGGAGGTGAATATTGTAGCAAAGAGTTTGATAGGTACTATTAAGAGCATGGAATTCACAGAGAGAAGACAGTTCCAAGAGCACCACAAGAAAATGGTGTGTCAGAAAGGATGAACAGAACAATCATGGATCGTGCAAGGTGCATGATATTGCATGCATGATTGCCTTTACAATTTTGGGCAGATGCTATATATACTGTTGTTTATCTAATAAACAAAGGACCTTCAAGTTCCTTGGATGGAGGTGTTCCAGAGGAAGCATGGACAGGTAAAAAGGTAAACTACTCTTTTTTAAAGCCTTTTGGTTGTGAGGCCTTTGTCCATATTGATAAAGAAAATAGAACAAAGCTTGAGGCAAAGTCAAAGAAATGTACCTTTATTGGATATGGTGTTAATGATTTTGGTTATCGCTTATATGATTTCGAAAATCACAAAATCATTAGGAGAAAATATGTAATATTCAATGAAAAGGTCTTGTATAAGAATTAGTTGCAGGAAAAGGAAAACAAGGAATACGCAGTCCTTGATGAAATCACTGAAAAAGTAAAGGTGCCTCAAAATAATAATAATCAACAACCACAATAGCAGCAACCACCACAACAGCAACAGGCACCCCAAACACCTGAAAGTGGTGTTAGAAGATCTACCAAGATAAGTAGACCCCCTGAACGATACTCTGCTTCATTATATTATTTATTGTTGACTGATTCTGGTGAACCCGAATGTTATGAAGAAGCAATGCAGGTTGAAAGCAGAAAGAAGTGGGAGGTAGCCATGGAAGAAGAGATGGACTCCTTAATGCATAACTAGACTTGGGACTTAGTCAGGTTGCCTACAGGAAAAACTACATTGAAGAATAAATGGGTTTACAGGTTGAAGGAAGACGATGGAGGAAAACAGAGGTACAAAGCTAGACTTGTGGTGAAGGGGTTTGCATAGAAGAAAGGTATTGATTTTGATGAAATATTTTCTCCTGTTGTTAAAATGACTTCAATCAGAACTATTTTAAGTCTAGTAGTAGTTGAAGATTTGCATCTCGAGCAGTTAGATGTAGAGACAACCTTTCTCCATGGGGATTTGGAGGAAGAGATATATATGCAACAGCCACAAGGATATGAAGTGAAAGGGAAGGAGAAACTAGTGTGCAGGTTGACGAAGAGCTTGTATGGCTTAAAACAGGCTCCAAGACAGTGGTATCTAAAATTTGACAAGTTTATGTCTAAACAAGGTTATACTAGATGTCACTCTGATCATTGTGTTTATCTGAAAAGGAAAAATGATGGCAACTATATTATATTGTTATTGTATGTAGATGACATGCGTGTTGCAAGGTCTAACATGCAAGAAATAAATCTTCTCAAAAGAAAATTGGCAAATTCATTTGCAATGAATGATTTGGGAGCTGCAAAACAAATCCTTGGTATGAGAATAACTAGAGACAGGAAAAATCGTAAATTAACATTGTCTCAGAATGAGTACATACAAAAGGTGTTGAAAAGATTTAACATGCACAATGCAAAACCAGTTAGTACACCTTTTGCTAGCCATTTCAAACTTAGTAAGGAAATGTGCCCAAAGACCCAAGAAGACATGGATTATATGTCTAAAGTTCCATATGCATCAGCAGTTGGAATCTTAATGTATGCAATGGTTTGCACAAGGTCTAATATTTCACATGCAGAGGGAGTTGTAAGCAGGTACATGAACAATCCAGGAAAGGAACATTCGGTGGCAGTGAAATGGATTCTCAGATATTTGAAAGGTACCACAAATCAAGCATTATGCTTTGGTGGTTCAAACATTTCTCTACAAGGATATGTTGATGCAGATATGGTAGGTGACACAGATAATAGGAGGAGCACTACAGGATATGTATTTACTGTTGGTGGAACAACTGTCAGTTGGGTTTCAAAAATCCAAAGTGTTGTTCCGCTTTCAACAACAGAAGCAGAGTATGTTGTTACTACAAAGGCTAGTAAAGAAATGATTTGGTTACAAAGGTTTATGGGTGAATTGGGTAAGGAGCATGATATGTGCACGTTATACAGTGATAGCCAAAGTGCCATTCATCTTGCAAAGAACTCAGCATTTCATTCCAGGACTAAACACATACAACTCAAGTACCATTTCATACGATCAGTGTTGGAAGATGGAGAGTTTAAGCTGGAAAAGATACACACTAGCCAGAATCCTGCAGATATACTAACCAGGGAGAAACTAAGAATATTCTCAGTTTCGATTGGTCTTCAACGATGATGATGAAGATGAGAAATAGCCAGGTCCAAAGAGGAGTCATTATCCAACAAATGAAGCAGCAGTGGAGTTGCTACAATCATTCTCCAAGTGGGAGATTGTTGAGTATGGAGCATGATTGTTTAGAGGTCTTTGTTTCAACCAGATGTATACCCCAAGAAGTTTGCACACCCCTCCACGCGAGGGGGTGCACGGGGGACTTGTCCCCCTTGCAGGGGTCCGGGGGGGCCGATCCCCCCTAGCTGGGAGGTCTGGGGGCCAGCGGTCCCCCGATGGGGGTTTCGGGGGCAGCCCCCGAAGCTAAAAACAAAGATAAAATTCCCTTGTAAAAGTATATTAATTTCTAGTCAATCTAGGTCGTTCATTAAGTGGATGATCTGACGGTATAACTTATGTTTAGTTTAGGGTTTTTTTCCCTAAAAGGCAACCCCTCTCTTTGTATGAGGGCATTGTATTTGAGGATGTGTAATAGATGTGTATTCTTTGAGCGAGAAGTAGAGAGGTGAGACTGTGAGAGAAAACAGAGGATATTACAGCGGATCTGTTGTAGGTTGTGTCTCTTCATTTTGCTAGACAATAGAAAGGAAGGATTGGCTGTTCGAGATGGATGTAGCCCAAACTGGGTGAACCATGTATATGTGTGTCTCTCTTGTTTTATGCATTTTCTGTGTTTATATTTCTGCAATATTTTATGTGTTCCATTTCTCTGTAATATATAATTTTCTAACATGGTCACTCTATCAGCCCACAATGCATGCTTGAGCTTAGAATCCCAATTCTTTTTGTTGTCCTCCAACATCTTTTTAATTATCCTTATTAGGCTCTTGTTGGAAGATTCTGCTAGACCATTGCCTTGATGGTAGTATGAGGTGGAATGAACTAACTTAATTCCCATTGAGTCACACATGTCCACCAACTCTTTTGCCTTGAAGGTTGCTGCATTGTCTCTGACTATTTTATGTGGACAACCAAACCTGGTGAAGATATTCTCTGTTAAGAACCTCATAACCACATGATGATCAACCTTTCTGGTAGGGATGACCTCAATCCATTTAGTGAAGTAATCAATGGCTACTAAGATCCATCTGTGCTGGCCGTTGGAATGTGGATTGATTTCCCCTATGAAATCCAAACCCCATTGTTGAAAAGGGCCACTAGCATGTATTGCTTTTAAGGGCAGGGATTTCAACTACTGCTTCCCTTCAAATCTTTAGCACCTATCACAAGATTTAACAAATGAAAAGACATCAGAAAACAAGGTGGGCCAATATTATCCAGCTTTGAGGATCTTATGGGTTGTAGTTTTCCAATAGTGATGCCCTCCACATATGCTGGAATGAAACTGCTGCATAACCTCCATGGATTGCTCTTTTTCCAGACACCTCAAAAGAACCCTAGAGGGGTCCCTCCAGTAGAGAAGATTTTCATGAGTGCAATATTTAGCTGCCCTGAGCTTAATAGTTCTGGCTTGGCTTGAACTTAGGCTTGGAGGAACTTCTAGCTTTAGCAAGAATTGAGCTATAGTAAAATACCATTCACAAAAAGCTAGATTTTCTGCCAATGATTGATTTTTCCCTGGTTCAACTGTTTCCCCTTCTATCTGACCATCATCTGAATTCGTGCTTATCAGATTCATGTCCAGCATTCTGCAATTTTCTTCAACCATTAATCCAGCAAGGCCTTGGCCTCTGAAAAGCTTGGTGGGCTTCAATTATATGTTGAATTCAATCAGCTTTGCAATTCATTTAGCCCTTCTTCCATCAGCATTTGGCTGCATTAGAACATCTTTCATTGAAGCAAAGGGCACATACGCAATTACCTTGGAATGCAAAATGTAAACTCTGAAGTCTTTCAAAGATTTGATAAAAGCATATGCATGTTTTTCAATGATATCATACCTAAACTCAGCATCCCTTAAGGTTTTGCTGAAAAATGCCACTGGATGCTCTAAACCTTCCTCATCTACTTGCAACAAAACTTCTGCAAGGGTTTCATCAGAGGCAAAGAAAATATATGGAACTCCTTTCTGTAATCTAGGTTGATCAAAGTAGGAGCTTCCATTATAGCTCTCTTGATGGATTCAAAAGATCTTCTTGCTACATTAGTCTGTTTGATTTCTGACCCCTTTTTCAACTTGGAGGTAATGTGTTTTACAAGTTCTGCGAAATTTTGGATAAACCTCCTTACAAAATTTATCTTGCCCCGAAAGGACAGAATATCCTTCTTTGATCTCGGGATAGACAAGTTCTATATTGCTCTTACTCTTTCTAGGTCAATTTTGACACCTGCAACAGAAACAACATGTCCTAAAAACTTGCCCTCTTCTAAAGCAAACTGTGACTTTTTATGATTGACTGAAATCCCAAACCTTCTGCACTTCAAAAACACTTTCTTCAAGTGCTGCAAATGGTCTTGATGGCTGCTAGAGTACATTATTATATCATCTAGGTAGATAAGGACAAACCTATCCTTCTCCCCTACAAATGTTATATCCATAGCTCTCTGAAAGGTGGCTCTAGCATTCACCAGCCTAAAAGGCATCTTGGAATACATAAAAGTGCCCCAACGAGTGGTGAATGCAGTCTTCTCTTAGTCATCTGGATGCACAACAACCTGATTATACCCTGAAAATCCATCCAGGAAAGACATCACTTTGGCTCCTGATACTTTCTGTAGCAAATGCTCCATCTTGGGTAGAGGATAATTGTCTTTCTTAGAGAATTTGTTTAAATTTCTGAAATCAACGCAAAGCTTGATTTCTCCACTTTTCTTCCTCGCAACTACCAAGATGGCTACCCACTTTGAATATTTCAAGGGCACTATGATTTTGGCAGCCAACAACTTCTTCATTTATTATTTAATCAGAGGGAGGAGCAAAGGATTTATGGGCCTCTGTTTCTATTTAAAAGGGATAGTGCTTTTCTCTAAAGGAATTTTATGCTAGATGATCTTTTTTTCATACGTTTTTAGGTCACTATATTTCCAGGAAAAAGCATTAGCAAATTGCTTCATTAAATTGCAATACTCAGAACTTTGGGCAACAGATATATGGGTGGACAGATTTACGTATCTTGGATGCTCTAGACTCCCTATGTTATGCTTATAGACTGTAGATTGATCTTCTTTTTGGGAAGCCTTATAAGGCACATCATTCTAGTCAAACAAATTTTCTAAGGGAACTAGACCTTTAGGTATCTGATTGTTGGGCGGATGGACAATGCTATCTTTGCCATTTTTGTTTCTAAGTTGGGGATGGTGACTTTCCTCCAAGGCTTCATTCTCTTGGTCAATATGCATTTCAGAGAATTCATCAATGACTTGCATAAACCTATTCACTTCATCATCATCCTCAGAAACTTTCCAATGTTGGACATTATCAAGCAAGGATGGTCTATATTTTATCTGAACTTCATAAACTACTCTGGGAGGCATGGTAGGGATAAACATGCTAGCAGACATAGTAAGGGAATCAACAAGCTGATTCTTTACTCTAGGGATATATGAGAGATATATGAGATACAAAAATTATCAAAAGAATCTTTGAGACTCCATACCTCATCTTTGTATGCTTTCAGCCTTGGGTGCCTTGCTTGAAATGTTTTGTTCACTTGTTGAATGATGAGATCAGCATCTCCAAACACCTTTATGTTTCTGACTCCTCTGTCTTTAGCTGCATTAAGACCCAATATTAGAGCCTCATACTCTGCTATATTGTTGGTGACTTGGAAACCTAGCTTAAAAGACATATGTGTGCTTTCTTGTTTTGGAGGTATCAGCACCACCCCTGCTCCTGCAGTTTTCCTTGAACATGCTCCATCAAAAAATCTCCCAAACCTAACTTTCTTGCTCTCCGAGGGCCTGGACTATTGGTTTATTGAGCTGCATGGAGGCCTTCTAATATTCTTCAATTTAGAGAATGCATGCCCCAAAGTCAGTGTCCACAGCGTAGATAGGATGATTAGAAGGATTCTTCTCACCACTGATGATGTATGCCAGTTGTGCCTCTCTATATAATCTCCTGCTTTCTCCCCCAAAGACTGGGACAGTGGCATAAGATAGATCATTCTGTAATGTCCCACCTAGTCTCTTAATCCACCCTCTAGACAACAACATGCCAAACTTAGAGGGGACATCTGTTACCACAATGTCCATCATCATGCTCTTCATGGGTAGTTGAGTTAGGGTAATAGCTAAATATTTGATCAACCCCAGACATTTCACCTTTCTTGAATCAAAGGAGAATAGATCATGATAAGGTCTGGTAATATCAGGCAGGCATTATAAATGATGGGGAATTATCATTAGCAAGTTTAGTCATTGGGCTAAGCACAACTGCAGGTTATTCATCTTGCAAATTGACATAGTCAGTGGAGGCTCGCGTGGATTTTAGCTCAAGAGCATCAAGGATACGCTTTCTAAAAACTTCACTCTTTGCAAGTTCTATCAGAGGCACAGATATTTTTAACTTCTGTACTTCTGATTCAAAGCTGAAAGGGGAAGGGAACTTGTCAGGACCTCTTATCTCTTGAACTGGTGCTTTAAGGATGACCGGGTCAGCTTCTCATCTTTTTTGTTTGATGTTCTGATGCTTTGTGGGGACACCAGTTCTTTGGACAGGATTCTCCTTGACATTTCTTGGTCTTGACCTCTAATTATATCTTTGATGTTCATCAATCTACAAAATAGTCTCTCTGTCTGGCTCTTGACCGGTTTGGTCCTAGAGTAATGATTCTTCATAGTCAGTCAATGTCAAGAAGGAAACACTGCCCTTATCTTCCATGCAATGGATTTCATCCTCTTCTTCAAACTACTCCTCCTCCATGACCACGTTTTAGAAAGGAGCCTTAAGCTTTTGTTGTTCATCGACTTCTTTACCCCTATGAATGATCTGCAATTTATCATTTTCTCTTCTGAATGGATTTGGGTTTCTTGGAGCAAATGTGTTTGGGAGCCTTGCCTTTCTGGAGCTCTACTCAACCTTCAGCTTAGATATTTCAGCAACCAAGGACTCTATCATTTTAGTCATTTTGTATAATTTAGGTTCTAAAGATGAAGTAGAGGAAGAAGAAGCCTCACCTCTCTGCCTCCTTCTATCAGCATGACCTTTGAGATTTTTTGCAACCATGATATTAGAATCTACCTCTAGGGCTACATCCTGCATTTCAGCCAGAGTGGTACATCTTCTTTCTCTCAATAGCAGGTGAAAATCAGAGTCAAAAGCATTGGCATAAGTGAGTTTGGCAGAGGTGGGGGTAAGCTTTACTTCAGTTGGTATCTTACTATACATATGATTAAATCTTTTATTAAAATCAGGCAATGATTCCCTATTATCCCTCTTGAGGTTTCCAAACTCGGTATGGTAATACAGGAGGTCTTTTTTGTCTCCCCAGTGCTTCAAAAATACATAATCTAATGCTTCAATGTCTACTATAGACCTAGGGGTCAATTATCTAAACCACTTTCTAGCCTCTTTGTCAAGGCTTTGGACAAATACTCTCATCCACACATCATCCTCACCGATATCTAGGTTATCAGCATAACTATAAAAATATTAAAAGTGTTCTTCAGCTGTTACTCCCTCTATACCAGTGAAATTAGGCATGTATTTCTGATACTCTCCTGTAGGTATGACATTCAAAGGAATGGGCAAGACCAGGGGTCCATACCTAGCAGCTATGATTCTTTCCATCCTAGTGGGTGCTTGTTGGCCTGCCATGACTGGGGTAGGTGGAAGGATACGAGCAGATTGAACGGTAGGGAGCAGTGAAATAGATGACAGGGACAAAAGAATATGATGGACTGTATGGAAGGCTTTCTTTGGACTAAGATCCAAAGGTGGACTTAACGGACAAGGAGCTTTATGAATCTTTGAGGGTACTTCTTCACTAACAATGCTAGGTTCTATAGCTTTGAACTGTACATACTCAGCTATAATCTTCTCTTGCAGAGATAGATAAGATTGTTTACGCTTACCTGATCCTGATGCTCCTTTCTATGATGTTCTTCTTTGCTTAAAAATCTTCTCAGGGTCAGGCACTGGGTCAGCTGGTGATTTTTGAGGATTTCTCTGAGTATGCCTCACAAACTGAGCCAGAACTGTAATGTGGAGTCGCCACTAGGTTGGTCCTCTAGTAGAATCGCCAGATAGATGATTACAACTAGAAATGTGCCTAGAATTTGTCTATCATCAAAGTTGGAACTATGTCGTTCTCCCAGGGAAGCTGAGCTTTAATCCCCTTTCCCCAGCAATGGCGCCAATTATGATAGGATTCCAAGAAACTCTCCTAGGTTGTAGCTCGAAGATGCCTAGTAACATATAAATTCAACTTATTGTTGCAAATGGATGAATGGAATGAATGATGCTTGTCCAAGCCAAATAACCACTTCTACTTTGCTTTACTCCAGACATGCGTGAACACCCTCAGACTACAAGGCTTTAGACCACAAACTACTCACAGTTTAACATTGGGTGAATATGGAGAATACTGACCACACCAACAGATGCATAAGACCATGTGATGGCTAGCTGCAACTAGTAAGAAGTCTGCAAATCCAATCTACTAATGCACAGACAGGATGACAACTCTCTAGCACCAGAAGAAGAGAAACCCGAATAACTCATTCAATGATACATACAAGATTTTAACATAGAGATAGGATGACAACTACTCTAATGCTAAACATCAAGAGTTCAAGAATACATCATATTAGGCACAACTTGGAAGAGAAGATAAATGGAAAGTGAGCAATTAACAACAAAAGAAGCTTATATTATCTAAAAACTAAGACGAGACGTTGCAAGTGTCAAAATAGTTACAGTCTCCAGAAGTTGAACCGTACATCACAACATCAACCATCAACCTTGATTACATCTTGTTTGTGAGTATATATAGAGTTTCATTAAAAAGGCACTTGGCCATTCTAGGTATGGAGGGGTCATAATAGACCACCAACTGCATCTAAATGCTTAATGGAGCCTCTGAGTGCATTTGCTTGCTTTAGTGGATGAATCTGATCTCTTTCAGGTGTTCTATTGTCCTCTCGGATAGCTAGAGTGTTCGTAGTCATGAAGTTCCATAACTGCTAAATGCAGTTACATGCTCATGCTCCATCCTTTTTCTCTTCGGCCATACTGTCTGTTAAATGTGGTTGTTGATGAGCGACTGCAACTGGTACTGGTAGGCTGGTCACCTTCATCCTTCGAGCACACAGAATGGTCAAGGAATGTGGCCTGTGCGGCGAATGGACAAGCTGGATGAGGGAGAAAGATTGGCCATCGGATCGGAAGGATAAACAACGGAGATGGCTTGGCGAAGGGTATCGGAAGAGGTGGGAGCAGAGCGAACATGGGCCGTTGGATCTTCGGCGGACAGATCCAACAATGGTCGGGCGGCGAAAGCGTACGGTGGTTATGGAGCGGGGTCATGAGGTGAAGCAGTAAGCAGTATCGGTCACACTGCCTTTGGGGCTTTGGGCAGTAAAGAGCGAGGGCGCATGATTCTATTCGACGCGTGTTGCGTGGCGGCGGAGGAGAGAGGAAAACAAATCTCCATCGCACGTTAATGTTTCATCACTTTTTGGACATGGGGAGAGCGACTACCATTGGATCTCCAATGGAGATGATCGGGTGGTGGAGATTTAATCATGCGGGTCTCTTTGTCAAGCGCGAGGAGAGCTGCTGGATCGGCGTGCGGTAATCAACGGCCGTAACTAAAGGCGATGATTTTATAAGGCGTGAAGACACATGACTAAGGTTTTATGGGGTTTTGGGCTTTAGCGCTCGGGGCTTGCAACAACAAAGGAAACAAAGATGAAGGGAGAATGGGCGGGATAAAGGAAAAAGGCAAGAATAACCATTATGAGCCAGTTAGAAGCATAACCAAACCAACCAAGCTCACTTCTGATCTCCAATATCAAAGGTATGTAGTAGAGCTAACAACCACCATAAGAGAACTCCTTATCATCCTCAAGAAAATCGAACAGTGGAAGCTTTCAATAAGATTTTGGAGAATGAATTAACCAAGGTATGCAATGTGAACAAAGATGACTGGGATTTAAGGATTCCATCGATGTTGTGGGCATATAGAAAAACATGTAAGAAATTGACAGGCCAGACACCTTTGAGGTTGGTATATGGACAAGAGGCAGTTATGCCTATGGAATACAATGTGCCAAGTTTGAGAATTGCAACTGTCAGAGATATGGCATACCCTAACATTATGAAGGAAAGAATGTCGCAGATACTAGCTCTAGAAGAAGTCAGGTTCATAGCAAGGTTCCATCAGCAAGTGCGGAAAGCAAGGGAGAAAGCCTGGAATGATAGGAATATCAAGAAGAAGACATTTCAAGAAGGATATATTGTATTATTATATGACAACAAATTCATGAAATTCCCAGGAAATTTTAAAACACATTGGTTATGACCATATATCATCAAGCACATCTTTTATGGTGGTGCAATTTAGCTCACAAAGTTGAATGGTTAGCTGATTCCAGGACGAGTGAATGGTAGAAGATTAAGATATACAGGGATGAATCTATCCCTGGAGCTGCACACTAAAAAATGAAGGGAAGGAAGTCTTAGTGCCACCTACAATTGAAAGTGGGCGCGGGACTATAAACTACTCTACAGAAAGGGTCTTCGCCAAAGGAATATTACTGCATGATACTTAGGAGTATGACAAAGTCTGAAGGAATTGTGACAAAGAAAAGGTGATTGTGCTATGAGGGAAGGTTCATCGAAGTTGACCAGAAATATGACCGTTGCAAGGAAAAATCTACCATTAAAAGGAATTTGTAGTTAAGGGGCGTGGGAGAAGAGAATTTATGAAGCACAATTGGTTGTATCTAGCCCCATACCTGCATTAAACGAGAAAACCTTGAACCATTCATGGGGCTAGAATTCAAATTCGTTATAAAATCCATATCCTGTGCCACATTTGACACTTTGTTGTCTAGAGAAGTTGAGAAATTGCATCTAAGTTTGGAGAGAAGAGAGCTTTTGTATGTCTGAGGAGAGCTTTGAGGAACTTGTTAAAATATTTGCAGAAAGCGGATTAGTGGGTATTATGGAGGCATAAGCAACACCCAGGTACCCAAGGCGCTAGAGGTCGCCCAGAAAGCAGGTACCCACAGAACCACAACCACAGAAGAAGCATGAGAAGGGACCAGTTGAGGTCCCTGGGGCAGAACTAAGATTATCCCCAAGGAAGAAAACACAGAAGGAAGTGCGCACGAAGAAAAAAGAAGATAAAAGGAAGAAGCCTATGCTCAAAGGAAAGAAATTGATGCAACAGAAGATGCCTAAACAGATCAATGATAGTGAAGAGGATGTCAAATTTCATGGCATGGAGGCAGAGGACAGAGAGATTCCTGTTGTGCTCCCACCTTACATGCCACCAAGAAAATCGAACGACAAGTCGGTTAAGGAGCCAAAGGAGGGAAAATTTGCCATGTACACTCCATTATTATCGAAGGAAGTTCCATTTGAGGGTGAAGTGTTGGGGAAGATCCCTCAGCTGAAGATGGAAGGCAGAGAATTTAACAACCGAAGAAAATACCTGCAATTTGAACAAAGTAGATATCTGAAACAGGTTTGGTACCGAGAAAGTGGTGTCATGAGGCTGGAGTTGTTCTAGTGGGCTGTAGGATTGTAGAGAGAGGGCCTCTTGAATATGTTGAATGTGCCACACTTTGGCTAAAGCACATCAAGTACAATATGTGTGTGACAACTCCTCCCACTGGTACATGATGGATGCATCTAGATGTTAATCAAAAGAATCACAACATTGCCTCAGTAGAGAAAATGCCCCGTAGAGGAATCTGTGGGAAAAAATAAGGACAAGGAGATCGCACAAATGATGAAGGAAAAGTTCAGACTAGTGACGAAGTTGTGGGGATATGATATCATTTCCATCGATGAACAAGGAATGCATTTCATCATGCACATCTTAGCAGGTAAGATAATGAGGAAGTGCAAGGCCAATGAGGCTACTGCAACTATAGTATCTTTGGTTGTGCAAGGGTCCAATTTAACTGGGTTGCCTATCTGTGCAAGGAATTTTTAACATATTACAGGGAAGCATAGGAACAGGGGAAGATGTTCCACTACACTTGGATGATAATCCTCATCGCACTAGTTGTGTGGAAAGAACCAGAGGACTCATAGTTTCCATATTTCGAGGTGGATGTTTGTAAAGCATCGAGGTATGCATCCCTGTGGTTTACTAAGGAGACAATGCGTGTAACAGAGAATATGATTTTCTTTGCAGTGATGGAAATGGATCTACACATGGTGGTGAATCAACATCCAAGGTTGTCACCTAGTTTATATAAGCAGTGTTGTCACATTACAAACTTCAAAATGGACTTCCACAGAGCCTATGTGAAGGAAATGAAGGACCCAACTAGGAAATGGCACCCATTTCCATACCTAGTAACCGAAGATGATTTATTCACAGTAGTACAACAATGGCTGGAAGAATGGATGAATCCACCTAGTGGAGCGGTTGGAACAAAGAAGGGTACCTCGCAGGATGCAGGTACAAGTGGAAAGGATGAAGAGATAGAAACAGAGGAAATAGATCACGAGAATGAGGAACCCCTAATTGATGTAGAATTATCAGAGGAGTCACCTTTTATTGTTAGAAGGAGAGAAACAAAAACTACGATAGGTAAGAGGAAAAAGCATAAAGAAAATAAGTCCAAGGGTGCATAAGCGATTTTCTTCACTAATGGGGACATCGATGAGATCAGAGAGAAGGTCCAAGAGATCACAACGGAGACCTGGGATAGAATTGATGATCAATATAGAATGATCTTTGCTAAGGTACAACAGGGCATCGTGGAGATGAAGGCATTTCCGCAAATAGAAAAACAACCAGAACAAATAACTCAATCACTGCAGGTAGAGCGAAGAATAGAAATGCAATTCAGCGTTAGAATTTTGTAGGTGTTAGATGGGGCACTATAGTTCTACACACCGGAGGACAAAGAACGGGCCAAAGCATGGAAGATCATCAACATAAATATTGCCACGCTACCCATTTAGGTGTTACATGAATTACATCAATGTTTAACAACCGAGCTGCAGGATCTGGAACAATGAACCTCGACATTGACAATACAGGTGGAAAAGGAGAAAGTGTTGGCTGTGGAGCTTGATTATCTTCTTTATTCATAGGTATCACCACATTGGACCCCAATTCATAATGTGGTGGTAGAATTTATGTTTAATTTAGGGTTCTCTCCCCTAGAAGGCAACCCATCGCTATATATGAGGGAATTGTATTGCGGCTATGTAAATCGGTATTGTAAGCACGAAAGAGAGAGGAGATTGTGTGAGAGCGAAGAGGGAATTACAACGAATCTAATGTAGGTTGTATCTCTTCATTTGGCTGGATAATATAAAAGCAAGGACTAGTCGTTTCTCCGTGGGCATAGCCCAAATTTGGTGAACCACATATATCTGTGTCTCTCTTGATTTTATGTGTTTTCTGTGTTTATATTTATGCAATATTTTATGTGTTTTCTGTCTTTATATTTCTGAAATATTTTATATGTTCCATTGCTCTATAATATATAATTCTCTAACAGAAAGTTGTGTTGAAGAAGGAGCTAGAGAAGGTGGCTAAGCAAAGAGACGATGCATGTTAGCGACAACAACAGTTAGAAAAAGCCATCGAAGATACTTGCAGCACAGTCCCGAACATGAAGGTCAGTGAGGAGGAACCACTAGTAGAGAAGGTCCCGAATCTCACCCTCGTGATCAAGGAATGAAAGAATACACTGGAAAATATAAAATTTGAGTATGAAGTGGAGATACCAAAGCTGCAAATAAGGTTGCAGCTAGGCACGCCACCAGAAGTGTAGGAGTAGAGGCAGAAAGACTTAAAGGTAGCATTGAAAGGCATCTCTGACATAGTGGCAGACTACAAGAAATTATTGGATGACACGACACAGATTTGGACCTCACTGCAGGAGGATCCAAACATCCAAAATATTGAGGAGGAATTACAAGTGAAGCAGAAGCAGCACGACAAGATCTTGGCAATTGTAAATACCCTACCAGTCTTGCAGAAGCTCGTCGGTATTAATGAAGAAAATAACCTCCAAAAGTAGATAGATGATCCTCAGAGGAAGGAGAAAATTTTACAAGTGAGAACACAGCCATGGTAGGGCGACACCCTCAAAATTTATCAAGAAGTGGATGAAAGGCTCAAAGAGTTGAAGAAAAGGGAGGAAACAATATTGCAGAATGTTGTTGGCCTAACCAAAGAGGCATTGTTGGAGGATGCGCGCCAAGAGGAGAAACAAATGGCAGAGACAATCTAGCGGTATAATGAAATATACAATGGAATTGCAGCGAAAATCAAGGGAACCGCCGCTGAGTGACTTGAGATGAGTCATGGGTGAGTGTTGGGGGATTTTTGGGCTTAACCCAACTTAGTCCAAGTTTTGATCAAAGACTTTGCATTTTGAGGAGCGGAGCGTGCGGAGTTGGCGAAGTTCTATTCATCGCACAATGTTTAGGGTCTTTGGGGTGGGTCAAAAGTCCCTTATTTTATAAATGGGTTTCGGGAATTAGTCCATTATTTTTTCAGATCCATGGTATGTGGACCATGTTATTGTAGTAAGGAAGCACATATAAAGAAGATGTAATACTTTGTCGAAGATAACTATCTAAGCATAGATATAATTCATAGATTGATCATATTTTTGTCTTGGGTCTGTATTTTTGGGAAATCTCTACAGCTGAGTACACAGAGGCCTTGAAGAGTCTGCAACTGAGTGCACAAACCACCTATAGCTGGGTGCGCAGGTCATAGAAGTGTATGTATTGAAGATCCTTATTAATAAAGAAGAAGTTTTGGCGAAGTATTGTGTATTTTTCTGTGCTCATTATCTGTTGTCAAATATATCGTCATGCATGATTTTTACTGAATTATGTGAAAGAATATGTGTTATTGTGTGGTTATGTCTTCAGAAGTCATCGCATTATTGTTTTTTGTATCGATGTTTCGAACCAACTTAAGTGGTTCATCATCATGATTAGATATGTGAAAAAGTTAGAGATTGATGTGTAATAAATAGAGGATGAAGTAGGGATGGTAATGTAAAGAGCCGATAGGTTTGGTAATGCTATGATTTTAATTAAATTATTTTTATTATTAAAAAAAATTATTAAATTTTTAATTTTTAATTTCTTTAAAAAAATATTTTTATTTTTATTTTTTATTTATTTTTATTTTTGAATGATTATTAGCCTAATACGTATTATGATGTTCTCTATTATGTTTATGCATTAAGTACCAGTCTATGAAATTAATCATTAGCGCGAAGTTATTCATGTACACGAAGTTGTAGATAGATATAATACATATGTAAGCACACAAAAGCCACAACACAGATATCTCTCTCGCTGCAAACACCTATTTTTGTAACCTCCCTAACCGCTTTGGGTGAGACTATGATTTGCTTGCAGGTTGCTGCTGAAAGGGCTAGTGGTTGAAGGTTTTGTTGGTGTGCAGTACACTCTGAACTTGGGTCAAGCCCCCTTAAACCAATCATTTTCCAATATGTCGTCAAATTAAAGGTATTGTTTAATGCCACGAATGCATGTGCTATGTTAGAGGTTCACTGAGTAAATCCCCCGCACTTTAACATAACTTAAATGACTAGTTCTTTTTGCTTCCTCTATTGTTTTATTATTTGTGTATATTCTTGAATGATTAGTGAAATGTAAGGTTGAGAACACTTTTAAATTTCAAAGAATTCAAGAACTAAAAGTGCATTTTATATTGAAAATTATGCATTTAAACACCCGCAATAATTATCTTAGATTTACACTTTGAATATACAACTTGAGTTAAACTTAGCCTATTAAGGATAAAATATTTATTTAAAAAATCCTTCATTTAATGTGAATATATAAGCCAAAACATTAAATTAGAGGTAACACCACATTTATTTATTTTATTTTTTCCTAGGGCCTCATTATAATGTTTCGATCCTCTTATTCACTCTAACATTCTCATTTCCCAATTAAAAACACTTACTAATTAATGAAGAGAAACATCAACATAATAAGAGTAAGACATTCAATAACAATGACACTCAATTCTAACAAATTTCATTAACAAAGATATTTATTTATACATGAAAAAAGTCATCTCCACAAATCTTTCATCAAAATTTTCCACATTTCTCTTACACAAAATAACAATTTTAATAATAATTATAAATAAATTATTATTCTAACCATTAATTAAAAATTATACTAAATATTTTTTATACATTTTTTTTAAATTTGATTATTTAAAAAATATTAAGAAACATATATTAAATCTTCATTTACCACGTGACAACACTACTTTTTTTAGTTGCAAAATTGAAACAATGCAAAATTGTCATTTTATTTTTCTTGAAACCATCACTCTCTCTTCATGTTTCTTGAAAAAATTATGTTATTGGTCATTAATAAAAGCCTTACAACACTTGGATCTAAAAGAAATATATTAACAAGAAGATAATTTATAATTCCAAACAAAGAGATCAGTGGCAGTTGAACTAATGGAAACTGAACTAAAAATATCGCCTGAAAATTTAAAATTTATCATTTTAAAATTTATTTTGCAATAGGGAATGAATACTTTGGTTGACAGTTGAATTTGACACGTGGAAAAGTGTACGAATAGCGATAGTAAAGAAATTGAGTGAATAAATGCTGAGTTGGCAGAGATTGACCAATGAAGGGATTATCTTACTTTCTCTGACGCCGGAGAGGCACGTTGGATCGTCAGTTTCGCAGGAAATTGTGGGCTTCTGCACCAATTACAAATGAATCGAAGGTGGCTGAGTATTTCTTTACGAGCACTTTCAAAATCGACTGTGACTGTGACTGTCACAATGAAAAAATCGACTGTGACTGTGACTGCGACTGCGACTTTGACTGTGACTGTGATTTTCATGAATGGCAGCCGTTGAAGCTAGATGTGAACAGAATGCTGCGATAGAATAATATTTCTGATTTGCATGAACTTGTCATGTATTGGCATATAATAGGTAGAGCTAAGACTCTTTATCATGTTGTAGTTGACAAAGCCGTTTTCAGAGGGTTTGCGCAGGTGGTTTAGTTTTTATTTACAGGCTATTTGTTTGTGTGCGCAGAGTGTATTGTTTCCCATCGATTAATTGGAGTCAATCAGTCTACATAGAGATTTCTTGCATCCGCTCTGGTTGAGAAGCCCTTTTAGTATTGTTTAACAGCAATTAATTGGAGTCAACTAGTTTATGTTAAGTGTGAAGCCAATTTTTTGTAGGATTCTAGATTTTTTTATACAGTTATTAGTTTCTAAATGATCCCAGATCTCCATCTAAATCTTTCTTCTGCCTCCATAAATTTGTAATTTCTCTGGCCAAGGAAAGCAAGCCAAGGCCCAAACCTGTTATGTAATGCTAAGCGATTTTTGTTCTCCAATGATTGTTTTATTGATTCCACTGTTTTTGATTGAATAATCTTGTTGTTTCTCCATTTGCCTGTCTCTGAGTATAAATCCGATGTGTGTTATGTATGCTCTGATATAACAACTGGTATCAGAGCTAGGGTTGAATATCCACTGTGCAAGCCGCTTAGTGCCATCGCTTACTTTGGGAGCAGCGTTCATTAAAATGTTGGTTGTTACCCTCTATTGAAGGACCTGTCCAGAAAATCGCTGAGGAACGCTGGAACTGAAAGACAATCACTGCAAGAAAAACAAAGTCATGGACCTATGTTGAAACGTGTTGCTGCAAGAAAAACAAAGTCATTGACCTATGTTGAAACGCGTTGCTGGAGTTTGAAATGTGGAGATTCGTGGGGTTTGCAGTTGAAACGTGGTGTTCGTAAGTTTTTTTTTTTTTCACATCAAGCTTGCACGAATACGTCAAGTTTTTTCTCAAACCAACATATGTATGTGCTAAATGTGAAAAGGTTAAAACATTATATATGTTTTTATATTTATTATGAAATATATATAATTATATGTTGGAATTTTGAAAAGTATATTTTAAAAGGAGAAGGAATTTTGAAAAGGGCATTTTAAAAGGAGGAAGGCCATTATTACTAAATTTTAAAGAGTAATAATTAAAGTTTTATTTTTAAATGTAGTTTTTGTGTTTTGGGGCATGAATTTGATTGAAAATGGAGACAATAGTTACAGATATGGAGAAGTTGAGTGGGGCTAATTTTGCCCTATGAAAATCACAGGTGGAGGATATATTGATTTTAAAAGATTGGTATTTGCCGATTGAGGGCACAACAAAGAAATATTCATCGATGACAAATGCATAGTGAAATAAGCTAGATAGAAAGGCGATTGCAACAATCCACCAATATTTAGCAAATAATGTGTATTTCAATGTGTCCGGAGAAAAAACGGCAGAAAGATTATGGAAGAAACTCCATGATCTATATGAGAAGAACACGACATCAAACAAAGTGATCTTGATGAAGAAGCTTTATAATCTCAGGATGAAAGAGGGTGCTTCAGTTGCTGAGCACTTGAATGCATTTAATATTATTACTAATCAACTTGCCTCTGTCAAAATCACTTTAGATCATGAAATTAGAGCTATTTTGCTAATGCGTTCTATGCCAGATAGCTGAGAAAATGTAATTGTAGCTATGAGCACTTCAACAACTACAGGGACCTAAAGTTTGATGATGTCAACATCAGTTTAATGAATGAGGAACTGCAACTCAAGTCAATTGCGAAAAACCACGGAGGAGAAGCTCTAGCTCTAGTTGATCGTGGTAGGAGAATGGATCGACGCAAGCAAGGGCGATCAAGATCGAAAGGCCGATCAAAATCAAGGAGAGGTAGAATCATCCGCTTTCATTGTGGCAAACCTGGGAACATGAAGAACGAATTTTGATTTTGGAAGAAAGGACAAAAGGATCAGAGACCATCTAATACAAATCACAAGTCATCCAGCACAAATAAAGGTGAGACCACTACTGTAGCCACAGATGGTGATGTGTTGTTTACTGTTTCAGTAGAGTATGCATGTGTATATACATCTAGCAGCAGCTTTGATTAGATCCTTGACTCTGGGCATCTCACTATGTAACCCCATGCAAAGGTAGTTTTGTTTCATATAATTTCGGTGATTATGGTAGAGTGCATTTGGGGAATAATCATTTTTGCAGTATTGTTGGAGTGGGAGATGTCCAAATCAAGAAGAAAGATGGACAATATATATTTTTGAAAGAGGGCAGGCATGTACCAGAAATGTGCATGAGTTTAATCTCTATGGGACGATTGGATGATGAAGGCTATTCAACAAGCTTTGGAAAAGGAGGCTAGAAAATTAACAAAGGTGCATTGACCATGGCCAAAGGACCCAAGACAGGAACATTATACACATTGAAGACACTGATAGGAAAATCAGATTTGGCTGCTGTCACAAAAGAAGGAAATTCAACAGATCTATGGCATAAGATTTTGGGTCACATGAGCGAGAAGGGTTTAAAAATCCTTGTTGATAAAAAATCATTGCCAGGTTTGACATCCTACAATCTTGATCTTTGTGATCATTGTATATATAGTAGACAAAGGGTTTCATTCCTTAGAGGTGGCCATGATAAAAAGAAAAATGTGTTAGAATTGGTACACTTATACGTGTTTAGGCCTGTTAACATCAAATCATTAGAAGGAGCATCATATTTTGTAGCATTTATAGATGATTCATCCAGGAAGGTTTGAGCATATCCTATGAAAAATAAAAGTGAAGTGTTTGGAATATTTCAAAAATTCCATGTTGTTGTTGAAAGAGAGACTGATAAATTGCTAAAGTGTTCAAGAACAGATAATGGTGGAGAATATTTCTCAAATGTATTTAAGGAATATTGTAACAGGTTTGGCATAAAGCATGAGAAGATTGTGCCCGGTACTCCTAAACAAAATGGTGTCACAGAAAAGATGAATCGCACCATTATGGAAAAGGTGCAAAGTATGTTGTCCAATTCTAGTTTGGAGAAGAATTTTTGGGCTGAAGCAGCCAGGACCACTTGTTACCTCATAAATAGATCTCCAACTACAGCCTTGGATGGTGGTATCCCTAAAGAAGTTTGGACTGGTAAGAATTTGAATTATTCTCTCTTGAAAATCTTTGGATGTGAAGCATTCGTACATATTCCCAAAGCAAATAGAACTAAGCTAGATGAAAAATCTATGAAATGCATATTTTTGGGATATGCCGATGAAGATTTTGGTTATCATCTATGGGATCCAGTCAAACATAAAATTATTAAAAGTAGAGATGTTATATTTAATGAGTCAAAAATGTTCAAGAGGACTGTAGGTGAGTTGGATGTTAGGAAGGTTATTGATAGGTTTGAAGAGAAACAGGAGAACATACCACCAATACAAGAAAATGAACAACAAATTCAGAAGCATGAAGAACAACAAGTGGAAAATGATGAACAACAAGAAGAAGGAATCTTGTAGGAACCTTTACATGAAATTCAACCTGATAATGCACCACCACAGTTGGTTCGCAGATCTTCTAGGCCTCATAAGCCTTCACAAAGGTATCCTCTTTCAAACTATATTTTGTTGACTGATAAAGGTGAACCTAATTGTTTTCAAGAAGCTTGTAAAGTTAAGCACAGTGAAGAATAAAAGAAAACAATGGAAGAAGAAATGATCTCTTTGTTGGAAAATAAAACTTGGGAATTGGTAAACCTCCCAAAAGGTAGAAAGGCTCTACAAAACAAATGAGTGTACAACATTAAGCATGAAGGTGATGAAAAGAAGGAGAAGTATAAAGCAAGGCTAGTGGTGAAAGGTTTTTCCCAAAAAGAAGGTATTAACTTCACTGAATTTTTCTCACCTGTTGTTAAAATGTAATCCATTAGAGTCATTCTTGGTCTACTTGCTGCTTTAGACTTAGAATGTGAACAATTAGATGTAAAAATTGCATTCCTTCATGGTGAATTAGAGGAAGAAATTTATATGCAGCAACCAGAAGGATTCATAGAAAAAGGCAAAGAAGGCCTTGTTTGTAGGTTGAAGAAGAGTCTCTATGGGTTGAAACAAGCACCTCAACAATGGTACATGAAATTTGATTCATTCATGTTGAAACATGGTTTTCAGAGGTTGGAAGATGACCATTGTGTCTATATCAAGAGGTATGATCAAGGAAAGTATATCATATTATTGTTATATGTGGATGACATGTTGATTATTGGGCATGATAAGAATAAGATCAATAGGTTGAAGAAAGATTTGGGTAG
>APFE031400791.1:0-18682 GCA_000404065.3 Pinus taeda
ATTGAATGAATAATTAATTAAATTAATTAAAATTAAAGCAGGCAAGCCGACAGTCCTCTCATCCTAAAAAATTGTATCCCCATTATTATTTATTGCCTTCTAAGCAGCTCTTCTTTATCATCATTCATAAGTCCTGATGATGGATCCCAGTTGGGATTTGAAACGTTGGCATAAAAATGTTCATACTGTGGGTTCTTCGGAAACTGATTCAAAAGATACAAACCACAGATCTCTTAAATCTAGTATACCCTTATCTGGACTGACCCAAGCTTACACTGGTATAGTTTATTCACAACCTAGCCAACCTTTCATTATTGGGCAACAATAACCGTTAAATCAACAACAGTTGTACCAACAACAAAAACAACTGATTCAACAATCGTGGCAGCCTTAATTTCAACAACCCCAATTCCAGCAATTCCAACCCCAATTTGGACTTGCCCAACAGGCTCAACCTAGGTTTGGACAACATCAAGCTTACCAAGGCCCTGGTCAACAAGGCTTTGTAGGTTATGGACAACCACAAATTCAAACTGGTTATCAACAACCACCTTATGTCGGATTTGTTCAACAATAACCTTACCAAGGTTACCAAATGCAGATGCCCTATGTTGGTATGCAAAGACCTATTGCTTAGGAAATTCCATCATATCCTGGGTATGCTCAACCTGACCTGAATCGACAGTTGCCATTTTTAGCAACTTCAGAATTACTAGATTTAAATCAGCTCACTAATGATCCAATCTTATATGCACCTTGGTGGCTGATAATTCCACATAAGTTACCATCTGACATTCTGAAATTCAATGGAAATCCCAAAGAAGACCCATCAAATCATGTCATGACCTTTCATTTGTGGTGTTCATCAAAATTCTTAAATGATGATTTGGTTAGACTCCATCTTTTCCAAAGAATGCTTATTGGTCTGACTTCTAAATGGTATATCGAGTTACCAGTAGCTTCTTTCAACAACTTTACAACTTTAGCCACCACATTTCTGACCCACTTCCAGTTACCTATCAGATACAAGACTGGAATGGAACTCCTAACCAACTTTAAATAGACTACTACTACCCATATATCAGATCATATTCATGAGTGGCAACGTCATCAAATGGTGAAGACATATGTTCCTAATCAGCTTTTAGCTTAGTGGTTCATAAAATCCATGTTGCCATCAATCACTGAGGATGTGGAAAAAGGTGGAGTTGTCACGGAAGAGCAAGTAATTGCTCATGCCTAATACTTGGATTTGATTTACACACAATCTGGGACACTCTACGACAAAATTCCCAATGCACCTCGACCGGCTTTCACTGTTCTTCCTCCTCCACAATGGAGTAAGGACTCTCATGCTAGCGATGGTGTGATCGGTTCTTCGAGCATGCAAACAGCAGGAAGGCCATATGGTCAAACTCTTTTTGTTACCAATCAAACTACCAATGCATCAAAAAATACTCTAGTTTCCAAAATTAATGTCGTGTCATCTGATAAAGGAAAAAATCAAAAGAAACCAGGAGTCAAGAAAAAGGCGAAAAAAAGAAGAAACAAGATAACTCCCCTCAAGACAAATCATCTGATTCCTCTACTTCAACAAGTAAATCTCATTATCCATGTCTCATATGTAATGGCGAGCATTTTACAAGAGATTGTCCATGCCACTGAGAGGTCTCTAAACTTGTAAAGACTTCTAACACATCTGCAGTGTTGACTAATCCATTTCGAAACCCAGAGACACATTTGGTTGTGACAGACCATGCTTCCACATCCCAAGTACTCATGTTATCCATCATAAAGCCACAAAATGAAGTTTTGGTGTCAAAAAGAAACAAAGATTATGGAAATCCACCGTCATCATCGAATAATCGGGCTACTGATCAACCTAATCGTTCGACTTTGACTTCATCTGAAAATATTCCACCGATTGTACCAGAATTGACAATAAAACCACCAAAGGGAGTTGTTCATAAATCGACATTTAACCGTCGGGCTTGAGTAGCTCAAAACTATAACATAGTGGAAGATCTTTCTCAATCACCTTTTGCTATATTGACACTCGAGGTGTTAAAAAATTTTCCCTCCCAGAAGCAGGCTTTACTATCAGCAATTGACGGAGTAGACCCTACAGATTCCAATCTTGTGGTTTTTAACCATGTAGGATATACACCACAGTTACCGGTGCAATTAGCTTTCCTAATTCAAGTAAAAGCTCTCAATAAGAATGTTCACCGAACTATTATTGATGAGGAGGAATCTATTTGCATTATGTCAATGAGCTATTGGAAAACACTTGGTTCACTGCCATTGTCACGATCACAAACCACGTTAAAATATTTTGATGGAAGAACATATACTCCTTGTGGGATTTTGAGTAACCTGCAAATCGAACTAGGGGGAAAAAATTACTGTTGAAGTTGAGGTAGTTGACAGACCTCTCGATTACAACATTTTACTGGGAAGGCCATGGGTATATGCTATGGTTGTTGTGCTTTCTACATACATTCATACTATTGCATTCCCTCATAAGGGTGGAATCACAGTCATTAATCAGCTAGCCTTCTTTGCCAATAGTTCACAGGCTACGGGAAACATTCCATTGGTACACAGACCCCCGCTATCACTTCAAAGTGTTGGAGTAGGTCTCTTTAAAGATCCTTCCCTAATGGGTACTTTTACACTACCGGCACCATCTGATTTGGAGGAAGTGGCAAGAGTTGCGACTTGCAACATGATTTCCTCCACCTCATCTGATTTAAGGAGGATTACTAACAATTTTGAAGTTTATAGTAATATTGAGGTAATGTTACTAGGCCCCATTGAACTAGCATAGCAATCAATTTTTTGGGCTTGTGCGGAAAGCCCGAATCCGCATTCACCACTTGTATAGGTAGACCATTCATTAGAATATGCTACTTCTTCAGATCCTTTCTCTCGTATACATTCTACGGATGAAGGAATCATGCAATCAATGATGATAGGAGAAGAACCTTGGGAAGATTATCATCATCATTCCCATCTTCCAGATGACATCAAAGATTATTTAAATGAACTAAACCTCCCTTTAGTTGTTGATTTCCTTTCGAATTCAATTTTCATAGACACAGTAGAATCTGAGCGAAACCTGTCAAATATTGAAGAAACAATTTATATTAATATTTCGACCAAGCCTACTATTGTAGAGAACATTCATGTTGGCAAATATTGTTCTCCATGAGAACTAGATAGTTACCATACTCTCTTTCATGAATTTAGAGATATCTTTGCATGGTCTTACGAGGATATGTCAAGCATTGACTCTAGTATTATTGAACACGAAATAAAAATGTACGCTGATGTTAAGCCAGTTCGATAGTGGCCTTGACCTATTCATCCAAAGAAAGCTGCTGCAATTAAAGAAGAGGTTGAAAAAATTTTGCACGTTGTTTTCATTTACCCTGTATCTCTTACTGACTGGGTTTCCAACCTTGTTCCTGTCATGAAGAAACAAGGGACAATTCAAGTGTGCGTTGATTATAGGGATGTAAATTAGGCATGTCCAAAGGACAATTATCCTACTCCTTTTATCGTCCAGATTACTGACGAATGTGCCAGATGAAAAATACTCATTTATGGATGGATTTTTTGGCTGCAATCAAATCAATATCCGCCCACAGGACCAATCAAAAACAACTTTTATTTCTCCATGGGGCACATTTTCCTATAGGAAACTCCCTTTCGGTTTGAAGAATGCAAGGGCTACATTTTAGAGGGCAATGAACTATGCCTTCCATGACATCAAGCACATTGTGCAACCTTACCTTGACGATTTACCTGCTCATTCACGAAAGTGGACTGATCACCCACAACATCTGAGAGCAATATTTTTATGGTGCTGACACTACAAGATACGACTCAATCCACACAAATTTGTGTCTTTTGTTGGTTCTGGTCGATTGCTTGGATCTGTAGTGTTTAGAGAGGGGATTCGACTTGATCCATTAAAGGTTCAGGTAATTCTAGATTTGCCTCCACCTTCAAATATTTTATAGTTACAGAGACTCCAAGGGAATGCAAAATTTCTAAGGAGGTTCATTCCTAATTAAACTGAGATGGTTGAAGGTTTTATAAATATTTTGAAAAAGGAGATACCCTTCCTTTGGGATCAGGTTGCGCAAGCTTCCTATGATGCTCTTAAAGATACCTTGTTTAGAGCTTCATTAATGTATTCTCCAAATTACCAAAATGACTATTACCCGTATCTCACCACCGCAGATACAACCATTGGCATGGTTTTAGTCCAGGAAGAAAATGGGATTGAACATCCAATTTATTACTTGAGTAGTAATCTCAATGATACAGAAAGTAAGTACTCATATGTCGAAGAACTAGCTCCAGCAGATGTGTAAGTTGTTCAAATATTTTGCCATTACATCTTGATATGGAATACAACTGTCATTTCGGATTGCAAACCTATGACATACATTTTGTCATGTCAATTTCTAGGGAGAAAATACTCAAAATGGATAGTTATTTTACAGGAATTTAATTTGGAATTCATCAAGTCTAAATCAAAGAAATCTCTAGTTTTCACAGAGTTACTTTGCGACCTTCCCTCGGCCTCCATCGATTCAACATATCAACCATCAATTTTGGATGAGTCTCTATTTCTAGTATCGTCATCTGATGCATGGTATGGAGATACTCTGATCTATGTCGAGACCCAAATTTTTCTACCTGATACCTCTCGCTCACAACAATGACATATTCAATACCAAGCCAAAGATTCTCTGATCATTGGTGACACTTTTTACTGTCATGGTATCGATATGATTTTATGGAGGTGCCTCATGGATGAGGAAGCCGAGAAAGAATTGAATGATTTCCATTCATGTGCTTGTGGTGGACACTTATCTGGATATGCAACCACACAGATAATTCTCCATGCTGGTTACTTCTGGCCAACTTTATTCAAAGATTGTATTATTTCTGTTAGAAGCTATCACACATGCCAGATATATGACCAAAAAACCATATTACCACCTACACCATTGCATCCAGTCGTTTTTGTTGGACCATTCGCTGGATGGGGCATTGAATTTATGATATGTAATCCCACTTCGACCGGGGGGCATGGGTATATTATAGTCGATGTTGACTATTTTATCAAATGGGCCAAGGTGATGCCAACATTGAACAACAGTGGCGAAACTACTTCTATTTTCTTTTTTAACCATGTGGTTGCCTGGTTTGGTGTACCACAAGCCATAGTTACGGATCATGGGTTGCACTTTCATAATAACATGATGGTTGAGTTGACTGCTAAGTTATGACTATCACATGATAGTTCTACCCCTTATTACCCGCAAGCGAATGGACAAGTTGAGGCCATCAACAAAGTCCTGAAGTGAATGTTGCAAAGAATGATAGGGGTTCATAAGAAAAAATAGCACTTAATCCTATACTCTTCCTTGTGGGCATATCAAAGCTTGGTGAGAAATGCAACTGGATTCACACCCTTTCAGTTGATGTATGGTTTGGAAGCAATCTTACCAATACAATGCAAAATTTCATCACTCAAACTCGTAATTGACCTATTACCGACACTTCTGAAGAAGAAGCGTGTTTCTTGGAATTAATCCATATGGATGAAACCCTTTGTGATGTCGCATTCGCTAACGAATCACATAAGAAATGTATTAAGGCGCAATATGATAGAAATGTCAAGCCTCGTATCTTCTCAGAAGGAGACCTAGTCTTGCTTTATAATCAAGAAGTTGATAAACTTGGAGTAGGGAAACTTGAACCAATGTAGATGGGTCCTTATATTGTCAAGCATGTTTTGGAAAAAGGTGCCTACGAGTTAGTAGATTATGATGGGATTCCATTGTCGCAGCCCCAAAATGGGTTGTACCTCAAACGTTACTATGCTTGATTAAGTGTAGTAAAACTCATTGTATATATACTTTCATTGCATGTGTGTGTGTGTATCTTTTAGATATTTTTATCTGGTTAGTATTCTGCTTTGCATTTTTTTCATATTTCGAAGTCTTCAGAACCTTTTGCTAGTTATGCTGATGGTGCTAGTCATAGTAGGTAAAACTTGTCTTCTACAGTATGGGCTATTTTCACTCCAAGTGGCGAGTTAGTGAGTTTCCAAGGGTCCGATTTGTATTGGTCGATTGATTAACAACATCGCTAAGTATAGCACATTCATTAAACTACTCTCTGATGCCATTTCACTTAGCATTTGCCGAATCATCGTTAGGCTAGACTTGCAACTCATTGTGCTACAACTAACAAACATTTATACTGTCTGAAATCCAACAATTTTTCATATGTTCCTTAGAGTTCGTATTTTGGAAAGATGTTTTGAACACATTCAATATCAACATATTTCTAGAAATCTTAACACATTAACTGATTCTCTAGCAAATTTTGTGTTAAATAGACATTTTCGACACATGTAAAAGTAATATTTTCAATTCACATCATCAATTGAATAGCATTTCATATAACCATAGAAAACTATGAAAGTAAAATAGATAGGTGTTTTAAAAGTTTTTACAAAATTTGTGTCCAGGACACGTTTGGCCATCTGACCCAAAAACACAAAATGCATGCATAAGAGTAATTTTAGTTTAGTCTTGGAAACATTAAAAACACAAAAAACATGTAGAATATTGAAAAATCGAAAAACACTTTGGTCAAACAACTTAACCATAGCACCCCATTGTGCTCCAACTTGTAGAATCAAATCTGGATCTCCACGGAAATCTAGCCTTGACTATGGATGCTCCTCGATGACAAGGTGTTGTCCCTTGAACCAACTAAAAAATGCAGTGGAAAAAATGATTGTTGACTGACCCACATGTCGAGCCATCAATTCGACCAACCTTTGCACACATGGATCTCTAGGACCAAATACACCCAGTGATACATGTTGTGGTTGCATCAATGGGATTCTCTCTAAGGTAAAAGCGATTAAGAGCGAACAATAACAAAAATTCTTCATATTACCACTTTTTACCTTAGTCAGTTGTTCTTTTAGTGAGGAAATCATAGCCTCACACTAGTTCAAAACTTTCGGATCTAGACACTCCGATGCATATTACATATAAGATCTATTCACTAGATGTAGTGTCACACTGCCAACCAATTGTGCGATTTTGAAGAGGATCATTCTCAAAGGCAGATCACCTACATCCCTGATGTTTATTTTCCCATCCTTGCTAGGCTATGTATCTGGCCGACAAAACTGTCTAATATAATCTCTCACTAATTCACCTCCATGGGAAAATCCAAAAATTGAGATGGGGGCACCTCGCCTCAACAGTCTAGTAAGAAAGTAAATGTCATCAATGGTAATAGGGACCATCTTGTCCCTAATGTGAAAAGTAGGATTTGTCGGATCCCATGCATGAACAAGGAATTGTAGTAGTTGTATTTGTTGCCTCATTCCAGACAACTTAAAGTATTTGAGTAACCCACAGTTTTTTAGGGCCTCAACTCTACCCAGATTATTTAGAGCAACCATGTATTTTTCTTCATTCTCTCTTTATCGCCATGTAATCGACATTCTGATATGATGAAAGCCTGAAACACAATCATAACCTTAATTAGGATCCTTTCATGCAAACAACAAGACAAATTTTTGAGCAAACAACTAAATCAAACTTGGGAAACTTGTCCAGTGCAGCCCATGCATAGATACAGTGCACTGTAGAGCATGCAACCTTCTATCTCAGTGCTCTTCAGTGCAATTTTCAATGTGAAAGCCTGCGTTGATCCCAGGGCAAAAAAAATGAAACCTCGGGGACCCCAAACAACCCTAAAACTTGCATGAAATGACAAAAGAATGACTTGAAAAGAAAGAATATAGGTTTAGCTCCTATCTAGTCTAGACGGCTTAAGAAATGGTCTATAGAATCTCTCGCAATCAACTTGTGAAGATCGAGGTAAAAAACTAGCTCAGAGCACAAAACTTAATGGTAAGTTCCAAATGGTAAAATTATCATGGTAAAAACTTGTTTTATGTTTATTTCATGTTCATTAATTGAGTAAACATTAGTATTGGCCTATTGTTTCCTATGAAACAGATATTTTTAATTCATTTGATGGTGTTTTGAGCAGGCTTTACAAATGACTTACAAAATTCAACGTGCTCGACTGTAAATTGTACCTTTGACCAAAGAGCACACTTTTATCTCTTTTTCAAGCTCTGTTAAAAACGAAAAAGGAACCCCCTTGGAGTCCTCTTTAAGCTCTTTTCATACTCTCTAAACATGAAAATATTGTCGAGTGCTTGTCCTTTCCAGATCATTAATGGATTGGAAACAATACCTCTCTAGTATTATTTTACACTTTTTCAGGCTTGAGAGATTAATTTATGAAAAAGAACTTGTGGAGTTTTCTTTTTGTCCCTTTTTAGACTCTCTAAACATGAAAATGACTAGGTTATCTTTGTTGTTAAACTCTTTAAAACATCAAATAGCGATAAACTTGTCCATCTAGACAAGATCGAGTTTCACCTTCGCTAGACTCATTAAAACATCAAATAGTGAGGGATTCACCTGAAGGGTGAAATTATACAACAAACATATGTTATCCTCCTCAAGCTTGATAAAAATAAACAGGTACTGGTCATCAATGACTGGGGAAAATGGGAAAAATGGGAAAACCAATTTATGGTAGTAGGTCACTCTTAAACATGACACTTTCATTTCATCACCGTGACTATCTGGGTTGGGTTATTAGCTTGATGGTTATCACACCGTTGGTCTATCATACCATCCGTCACTTTGTTTGGGTCAATGCTACCAATTCATTTCAGTGTCGCCAACATGAAGAGAAGTCATTCAATCAAAATTCATCCTTTGTAATACCACAAACCTTCATTTTCATGATCGTCATTCCTGAACCTTGTGTTGTTAGTCAAATCCCGTCTCTAAAATCACTACACTCGTTTTGTGTCGTTGATGTGGGATACATCAAGTCCCTCCTGCGACAAGTCACTTCTTGTCAACATTAGCACATTATCCAAGAAGTTGACTTAGAAACACCCTTCCAGTACCTTGAAGCTTGCATGCATCAATGGCAAGTTTCTTGCTTTTGGCGATAGGCATACATCAATGACCTTTGACCAAAAGATTTTGTATGGTGTTCGACATCAAATCATCCATTCACACCATGCAGAATGTATTGCAGTACCTTGAGGATCGTTTTCATTATCGGTGATTTCTCTTGCATCTGTTAACAGGTTACATCATTAGTTGATAATCATATGGTGTCTTCCCATGTTTGACTTTGAATCACATATTCACATGGTTAGACTCATACTTGAGAGAATGATTGAACAAGATAAAAGACCCCGAATCTAGTTTCATCCATCTTGGCTGCGATTTCAAGAGTACTAGATCATATGTACAATGGCTTTACATTGATGGCCATTTCGATCATGGATCTATATCTATAGACGATTGTTTATGTAAATGTAATGAAAGTTTATAAGCTGAGCATGGGTATGCCTTCCCTCAGTAGTTCATGTAAAATCAAATATCATGATATATGTATTGTAATTGATGCAAGTCACCTACCACTTTGATAACTTCTCATCACATCGTAAATCATTGCATTTGACATTGGCATTTTTCCGACTTCATGCTTTAGCAGGCAACTGTTATAGATCCATTTGGGCACATCAATCCCAACATCCAAATCAGTGTTTAGGGCTCATCAAGCCCTAATTTCAGTTGCTTCATGCCCTAAAAAAGTCACCCATTTGAATGCCTCCTTCCCAGACAATTTCATGACTTGAAGACATCCAAAAATAGCCTCTAGAGGGACCAGCGCAGGTAAGCCCTTGTAAAGGTGCACTACGGAGCAGTTGAGTCCACTACCAGGGTGCTTTGTAGAGTAGTTAGGCTTCCTTTCACCTGCCCTAGGCGAGAATGAGCGAAATTCACATAAGTTTTGGGGAATATTCTTTTCTTTTGGAGTCATCTACAAAGTTCCCTCACTTATCAACTCCTATGAGCTCAAAAATGGATGAGGAATGAGTTAAGGTGCATCCTATCTTCTCATCCCTTCCTCCATGGAACTAATTCTAAGTATGGAAGGCCATTCAATGCCACCATTTATGAAAAAACCTCCTTCATCTTCCCATAAATTGACCACTCATATTAGTGATCAGGGGCTGGATTATGTTGAATTGTAAGGAGATAATGTTGCTATGAGATTTGGCTTTGAAGCAAGTATTGTAATGTTACAAGTTTGTCATGTTTTTGATGTGATGTGGATGGGATCCATGTTGGAGGAATGGATTTGAATCAGACACCAATGGTTGTAGTTCCTTTTTCTATCTAATAAAGTGTTTGAACCTTTTTCCCATATGTTGTATTGTTTCATAATGCTTATATGTGTGAATTGTAATTGATTCCTTTGACTTATATTCAATAGATCATGTGCTTTGATAAGTTCTTTGTTTTCTGTTGTGTTTACAGGGTACTTGTCAAGCGTATTAAGTATGGGAAGGAGTGATAGGATCAATACAAGGGAGACGAGAGGAAAGCAGAACTACAAGTAGGTATTCTTATATTCTCATCTGATATATTGCTTATAGGAAAAGTATAAAACATGTTAAACTGTTGTTCTAGATACAACTACTTGTCTACGGAATTAGTATTTATTCGTACATACCAAATTCCCGAAAACAAGACAAAAGACACAATCCAAGTTCCATGAACACCAATAGATTATCAAATGATGGTTCGAAAAAAACTTATCCATTTTTATGGATTATTCCATTAGTGATTTGGTACTCAAATGGAACAAGAGCCATGAGGAAAAAAGAAGACATTCCAAATTCCAACATTTGTGGATCGAACCATTTCAAATTTCTTCAAACCTTGGTCCTTGAACATATATTTTAGAAACATTAGAAGGTGAGGGTGAGAACTTCCTATGAATGGCTAGATTCTCAAGAAATATTTCTCTTGAAATTTCATGAGATCATATGTAAATAATTCATCATTTACTAAAGTTGGTTGGTTTCCTTAAAAAAAAAAAAATCTAAAATTCATGTTTAATTTTTGTAAATCTTTACTTTTTATTTTTTACATAAATTTATTTTTATTTTTTTGTATAATCTCAACTAGGGTTGCATTTTCTAAGAAAAGTGTTTGTATCATAATAGGCTTTATTATTTAAATAAATTAAAATATTAAGAAAAAGTACTCTTTAATTATATGAACTCTTGTCTGCATGATATTACTTCATCTACTAAAAACGTTTTCACTAGTTAGGAAAATTGTTATTTTTAAAAAAGCTTCATGACTTTCACATAAAGTAAAAGATTTTATATCATTGATTATGAATAATAAAACTGCGAGGTTAAAATCATTAATGCATCAAAACATTTTCTCATTAAAATAACTCTCGTATCACCCTGTCTCTTAAATACCCAAAAATTCAAAAGCAATACAAATATACAAATTCAAAGGATATCAAATTACTAAGTTGAAATAATTCCAAAAGAAATGTGGGAAGTATAAGGAAGCTCGTCAAGGCTATGGATGCTTATTGGTAATGGGTCAATTCTTATATGGTACTAAGGCACCTTCATCGGGGCTATGTATGCTCATGGGAAATGAAGCAATGTTGGGTTAATAGAGAGATAAGGAAAACATGCATGTGAAATGTTTTGATAGTATTAAGATCTAGATTTAGTATCAAAAGTTCAAAATCAATTGAATCTATGTCTTAAATTAATTTATAAACTCCATTATTTTGATCTTCAAAAAATATTGGATAAGGTATGAGTACTTCTTTTGATTACTTGTTTTATTTTACAAATACCAAGCATTTTCATACTAATTATAATTTTAGATCATTTTTTTTTTAACTTTAAGATGTATTTGGATTTTAAATATTTACCAACGGAGACAATTGTTTCTCCCATTATGTTTCCATTTGTTGTGAGGTCTACAACAACCCCCGGATTTTTTGAAAATAAAATAGGGACCATTTAAAAATTTTCATTTTATTTTATATGAAATTTTCTTTTCTCCCAATGAAAAAAATCGTAACTTTATTTATATTATAAACAAAATTACATTTTTCATATACACAATTAAATGTGTATTCAACAAGATCTGCGCAAATCCAATCATTGGCAAAAAATAACGTAATTGTCTAGCAAAAATATACAAATATACACAATTACAAGGGTCCAAATAGTCCATATAAATATGAATAATAGTTATCCACAGTCTATCAATAAAGTTGAGATAATCAGCATGAAAGGCTTCAAAAAAATACCATGAAAATTCTTAAAGTAGTGTATATGATAAAAAAGCATCTCCATAAAACATGTAATTATAGCTGACAATTATTTTCATCCATGTAAGGTTTGTGATAAAATCTGAGATTTTCATCATTTATGACTTCCTTAGAACGCTACAACTACCTCAATAACTTTCTCCTTTGACTTTGAAGGTTCTTACACATGGGTCTTCATTGCTTTGCTTAGGACCTTGATGAATGACTTATGATAAGTTAAAAATGAGTGGGGAAATATGATGGATGGTCTGGAAGTGAACAAGAAAGATGTAAAGTGTTTGGCATGGTTGGGATGTGAAATACATTACATTTCCGCCTAGTTTTGTAGTAGTTCAAGAGGTGATGACACTTATTTAGAAGAAATTTTATGACCCAGCATTGTATCCTCTAACAAAACTAAAGTTTTAGAGTGTCATGATGCCTTATTAGATTATATCAATGTCTAGTTACATACACACTTACATAGGAAACCCATATATGAAATAATAGTAGAGCAATTGAAGTGATTAAATTAAACTAAGACAACATAGCACCATGTGTGTGAAAGCGTAGTGTACCATCCATGATGGAGGCTGAAAATTTAAAAGAAAAAATTATAATGTTAATGTAGGGGATTGTGTAGAAGAGATAGTGGCACAAGAGAGAAGTATCTAGTGTGTAGTGGTAAGGACGTGGTGTAGGGAGGTATCGTGCATAGGATGCAACAACATCCAACAACCAAGACACGTGCAAATAAATCTGGTAGTTAGGATTTTGTAGATGATGGGAAAAGGAGAGGAAGCTCACCATGGCAGGAGAATATGGAGATATTTATAGAAGGAATGAAGTCGGTGGAGTGGTGATGAGCTGGTGGTAGATGTTTTCAACAAGTTTGACTAAAACTTTATATGGCATGGGACAGTTGGATAGAAGTTGTAAGAAAATATCTCACATGGTTAGCCAGTGTGGAGGATAGGTAGAAGAGAGGTAGAGCATGCTAAAGAAGACAAAGAAGCTATGGCTAATCAATAAGAGGACTCATTGGAGACATTGCGGGGGTTGGGAAGAAAGAGGAAGAACAAATTTTCAATACAGTGTCTTTTGCTACAATAGTTGTAGATGTTAATTGTATGTGTATGTAGCTATTGTGTAGTAGAAGTGTAAATGAAACAGTTTGTAGTGAACTCTATTATGTTTTTTCCTTTTAATGGTTATTGTATTGTGCCCTGAGTAACATATAGGTTGGTGATCCAAGTTCAAAATGAATTCTCTTTTAGTGCATTGTGCCCTTTTGTTTTATTATGAAGTAATGAAAGGAACCATTGATTTCTTCCTCCATATGGGTGTATAAATGTGTTATGTGGTTGTTGATATTGTATTTTTTTTCATTATTTTTTTAATGATATCATGTTGAACTAGTGTCTCTTAATGTCTTGAATGACTGAGAGGATCAATAGCCTTGTGATAGTTTTATTATGTTAAATCATCTTTGTGATGAATGGTAAGTCATTTTAATAATCTCGAAAAGGTTGACGACAAGGATAATATATTTCAACCATAGTACCATTGTAGGTAATGGCACATGTGCTAAATAGTGAGTGTAAGAACCTATGAAGTCCCATGCAACTTGCAGACCCAGAATGACTTTCGGATGTCTAGCCAATATGTGTCTAAAGTCTCACATTGTAAACTGAAGTCCTAGTGTCATAGAATTATAGTAATCCATATAAGTGTGGAAAACAAGTTCCAGTAATCCCCCATAACATCTCGAGTGAGACTTAATCCAGTTTGTGGGTGATTCCAAAATAGTCAATGTTGAGCAGGATTGTTGGCAATCTGCACAGCAAATCCTAAATCTATTAAAATCCCACATGCCAAAAAATGGTTCCATTGATGGGACATGGATCATTGTATGATGGGATTGTTATGTGATAGAGATGTGGAAACCATGGAATCCCACCAAGAGATTACTCGATGATTTAAGCAAAAGGAGCATAAGCTCACAATAATGGAAATTGGGGATAAAAGATTGAGCATGGAGAAATGGTTGTAGAAGTATGTGTTTACTGAGCTCCATGAAGTTTTCTTTAGGGAATTCCCAAATATTTTAACCAAGTGAGTTCAACGATTGAATGATAATAATATTACCTATCACCATGAGGGACCAATCCAATGGAATCCAGAGGAGGTGTGACAATTGCAACTGGTAAGTAATAAAATCTCATGTGCTATATATTTTTGGTTTGAGAGTGTGTTTGTAATAATATTGGGTTAAAGTTTCATGTAATCAAGTATAATCAAGGAAGAATAAAACCAAGGTCATGGGACATGGATTCCAAGTTTAATTTTGGGAAAACACTTTAGTGGCTATCACTTATGGTTTAATAATGGCTATGGAAATTGGCAAAGGAAAAGAGGAAATAGTTGGCATTTAATTATGAGAAATAAAGGAAAATAGGAGAAAAGCAAGGTGAAGAGACACAAGTATGCATGCAAAGGAAATTAGAAGAAAATGAAGAGAAATGATACATCAATGATAAAACGGAATCAAAGAAACAGTTCACACTATTTGGTCATCACATATTTTGTTAGTTTAGCTTTTGGCTCTCTTACACTCTTTCACAGTTAAAGCATTTTTGGAGCACTTTATCATTCACTTGGATTTGTAAAATGAAAGAAAGAAAGCAAAGGAAAGAAAATCAAAATCATAGGAAAGAAAGGGAGCACAAGGAGAAGGTTGGATCAAAAGCTTCAGTAGGAATACTTTGCAGGTAACAGGTTGCTTGTGTGAGTTCCTTGCTAGGATGTGAATGCATGGTACATTTATTTTTTTATTTGGTTCATTTTTTTCATTGGCATGGGTTTTTCATATATTGACAATGGTTTCATTCTTACCTTTCCATTTCCTAGATAATCATGGTGTGATGGGATTCATTCTTGGTTGAGATTTGCATTGCTGGAAGTTTTTGGAACCAGGTAAGGTGGTCTCAAGAAAATCCCAAGAGTTCATGGTGGAGATGGTTTTCTTCGGGAATCCCTCGAAAAGTGGGTGGAGACATAAAAATTACTCAAGGTATGATAAATAAATTTTAAGGCATCCAAGCTTGGTTTGGTTTTGTGATCTCGGGACCAGTTTAGGTGAGATCACGATATCTTGAGGGCGGAGGTGGTTTAACCTTTGGAGTCCTTGGTTGATTATGTCTTGTTTTATCCCATGAGATCCCACATTCATGCTTGGAATATGGCACGGGGGTGATCGGATGAAAGAAAATTTTGGTTCAGATCAATCTGTGGTCAAGTGGTATGTGGAAGTCCCTGACTTGGTTGGCTTTTGCATAAGTTAATATGTGTTACCCTTCTAATGTATTTAATGAGCACATGTACTTATTATAATGTCGATTTTATGGTTTGTTTGTCATTTTTTCTCTTCTCATTATAATAATGGTTCTATGATGTGCTCTAGTTATGGATCTTCTTCATGATTTGATAGTTTATTGAATGGTTGATGAATCCATGGGATAACAAGTTTTATTGTAACTAGCTTGAGAGGGCATTGAGTGTTAGGCCCCTATAATACTAGTGTATTCCCTTATTATTATTGTCGTGCCCATTTTGTCCCCATATTTTTATTATTATGCCCCATAGAAGTCCACTATTGTTATTATTGTTCCCTTATAATATTATTGTTATGTTGGTTTTGACGATATTGTGACCCCTTAGACTCTTATTTATTGAAAGGAGGTCTTGTCATTTGTACCATCCAAGAAGTTTTCATGTGTGTAATGTAAAGGAGGTTGCCCCCTCGAAGAGGCTTATTTTGAAGTTGTTGCTCTATCTTTCCTTCTATTTTGTGAGTTGGTTGCATAACAATTGGTAACAGAGTTTCTGATTCTAGGGTTTCGCTGCTTCAAATAGGTCATCGTGGAATTTCCGCTATAATATTTTTTTCTACAGCGATTCAGAAGTTAAAATTAAAACCCATTTGATTGAAAATCTTTATGAACCTCGAGTATGAATTTTAGATCTTGTATCACTATATTTTCGGAGATATGATCCAAGGAAGTTAAGGTTTTTGCAGGCTCCCCAATTATATCTCAAACAGGTGACCTAAGGAAAATTGTCATAACTTTCTCATTGAGCATCAAATTGAAATTTCGTAAAAAGGTATAGAAATAGGACAGACCGTAGTTTTTAGTGTATCAGTTTCAGGTTCGGATATAGAAATAGTGACATGTGTAGCTTTGCACAAGTTCGCTCTATTGAACTAGTCTATAATGAGGTCATCATGGGAGTTTTGGAATAACTATTTCTTGGAGAATCCAGTCTTGATAAGAATTGTGGGGTTGGAACAAGGATGCAAAGGGCTACCATAGAAATAAAATTCATACCTTAAAGATATGCGATTACAAATATAAAACCAATTCAATATCGAGCTCCTACAAACCCAAAAAAGGTATGTAGTATTTTTAAAATTTTGCATAACTTTGGTTTGAAAAATTAGTTTAAAGGAATTCAAAGAACATAGTGAAGCATAATTATATTTAATTAATGCCCTGAAGAAAGAAAATGGAAACACCTAGTAAGCAACCTAAAATCTCTAGAATGACTCATGAAGAATAGGAAGAAATGCAACATGATATATCAAAATTATGAGACCAAGTGCAACAAATTTCACTTTCACAGAAAGTAACAGAAGCTAAGATGGATGAATTAAAGAAAGGCATGGAAGCTAAGATGGATCGTTTAAAGAATGGCATGGAAGCTAAGATGAATGGCATGGAATCTAATATGGATGGAGTGGAAGCTAAGATGGATGGCATGGAAGCTAAGATGGATGGTATAGAAGCAGAACTTAAAGGAAACATGGACTATTTGAAGATAGATTTGACAAATTTGCTACAAGAAATGATTACTAATGGTGAAAGGGTAGTAAAAGAAACTCATGATGAGAACAAAAGAAATGTTAATCATGATTCCATAGACTCTAATGTTGGATTAAAGACCCAGCATGTTACAAATATCGATATGAGGAAGTTTGATGGCAAGGATCCTGTAACATGGATACTACAGATGGAGCAATATTTCAATCTCCATAATGTGAAAAACACACAAAAGGTAAGCATTGCAAATTTATATGTGGAAACCAATCAATTTGTATGGTATCGACGGTTTTTCTCTCGTAAACAAATTGTCACTTGGGAAATTTTACGGAATAAATGATAGCACATTATGAGGGTACAAAAAGAAACACATTTTTTAGCCAATTGATAAATCTGAAACAAAAAGGTTCAATGGTGGAGCACATTGAGGACTTCCAAAAATTGAATATAAGGGTAAAATATATTGCAGAGGAGCATAGGATTGATGTGTTCATAGCGAAATTAAAGGATAACATCCAACATGAGGTTCACATTTGGGAACCTGATTCATTGGAGAAGGCATTCAGGTTGGCAAGAAAAAGTGAAAGAAAAATTATGGCAATAAGGAAGCCTACCAATCACAACTATAAATATGGAAGTGTTGTTGCCCCTAGCCTTCCACAACCTACAAGGTTGACACCACAACAATTGGAAGAAAAAGCATCAAAAGGGCTTTACTATCGTTGTGATAACAAATAAACTAAAGGTCATAAGGGTGTTGAGAAGAAATTATTTTACATAGATTGTGAAGTGGAACAAGAATCATCAAAAGAAGAGGATACACACAAGGAACAAAGCCTAGAGAAAGAAGAAATGAATCCAACCATAACTTGTAATGCATTGGCCGGAATACCCACTCCTCAAACTATCAAGATAGAAGGACATATCAATAAGAGAAAGGTAATAGTGTTGATTGATTTGGGAAGTAACCATAATTTTATTCATTGTAAGATAGTGAAGGAATTGAATTGTTTCCTATATCCAGTACCAGAGTGTCAAGTGATGGTTGAAAATGGAAGAACCATAAATTGATCTGGAAAGTGCCATAATATCAAGCTATCCATTGGAGAACATGTGATGAATAGTCCAATACTTTCCATTCCAATGGGTAGTACTGATGTTGTACAAGGATTCCAATGGATACAATCTTTGGGTACGATAGATTTTCATTTTCAAGAATTTTTCTTAAAAAAAATTTGAAGGAAAGGAAGTGGAATTAAGGGGTATCACAATGAAACTGGGAAAGATAATCAGCTCTAATGACATGACATGGCTTCTAAAGAATGAAAAATGTGGTGTAATTGCACAATTATGTTCACTAGAGGTTCCCACGTCGAATCATCTATTTCTCCAGATCTCCAAAAAGTCTTGGACAACCATTCCAAGGTATTTGAGACTCCCAAAGTTATCCCACCTATTCATGATCATGACCATGCTATTCATTTGATTCCAAGAAGTGTTCCTCCAAA
>APFE031400791.1:45555-73846 GCA_000404065.3 Pinus taeda
ATTTATGCGCTCAATGACAGATCCCGTGGTTTAAAGACGCCGGAACACGTCTCGAGCCAAAAAAAATTTGCTATGAAATGGAGATCCCACCGGCCCTAGAAAGTGCTCTGATACCACTTGTTATGCTCTTAACCTGCAAATGATACCCCAAATACAGAATATGCGAAGAAAAGAGACCCAGAACACAGAATATGCGAAGAAAAGATACCCAGAACACAGAATAGCAATGATTTTATTATTCAGAGAGTAATGTTCACTTGCCTCTTCGAGGGGGTAACCTCCAATAGAGGAGAGCTCGATTACAAAATAAGATGTGATGCTCCTCGCAGGGAGTCTCTATCCTTTATATATGACTCATACATGCAATACCACGGGCCAATACTATTGTATTACTAATACCCTCTATCTAATACTACGGCCCATTTGCAACTAAATGTGGTTCAGTTATTAATTGCGGATTAACCACTTACAATTATTCATATGGGCTTTATTGACTCTTGACTATGACGTGGTCCCATTACATAGATAAGGGGGTTAGGGTGGGACCCTAACATTCGATGTGAGGGACTCCCACTCCACAACACAGTCCAACACACTATAGCACACCACCATGCATCTCCATGCCCACCTGTGGACCACTGCTCAACACTAGATGCTCCCACACATCCCTGGATGTGATGGCCTAGAGTTATGCCTCTATGTGTCAGGCCACACCTGATCAATATCATCACCTCCATCATCGCATCACTATCCCCATCGATGAATAGATCTTCCCTCCAAATGCCCCCTGAGGGATCCGAGAAGTGACTCTCCCTATGTGTTAGCAATCATGCCACCACTGCTCCACTCCTCTGCGCCCTTTATGCCCCACACAAAAGTGAAGAGTCCCCAACTCCATACAAGGCACCGTCTAGTGGCTTGCCAATGCTAACTTCTCCAACAAACTCCTCCCAAAGTATGTTGATCATCCAGTGATCCCGTGTACAAAGGCCATACCAAGAAAACCAAAAGAGTTTGTCCATAAACTAGTCGGTCACTGGTGCTGACCGAGACTCCCCTAACGAATGTGCACGCTCAACTGCTAGGTCAACTGCACCATCCATACCTAGGAAATGATAGGTAGCCCATTCTGAAACCCAATGCCAGTCTCCGATGTTGATATCCCCAGTGCCTGGAAGCTCCTGCTGAGCTACACCCAGGTCCACCACCATCTCCATAGCCCACTCCACAAGGTACCAACTCATAATCTCTTGCCATCCAACCCCAAGAGAGGGATCGAATGCACGAACTCCTGCACATAAAAACTCCCCAACATGCGAGTGATGCACCCTGTGCAACTCAGGTTGTCTCATCTTGCTATCCTGCTAACTGTGGTGTACGGCCTATTCCCATGTTGGCCGAAAAATGGATTCCCAGTTCCCGCGCCACTAACCCCAGGGTTATTCCAACCTTGGAAAGGATTGCTGCTTTGTCCTATAGAAGAAAAAGGCATGGATTCTATCGTCGGTTTGGAATGTGGTATATGACCACTTCCGAAAGGAAAACCCTAGAAGGAAGCTGATCCACTCATCGTGGACGTGGCGACACCGAACGGAACTGATGGAATACCCTGTGAATGGGCGCCAAATTGGAAGAATCCAAAACCAAAAGTATTTGTTTGGGAATTTCCACTCGTGGGTGAAATGGAGGTAGATCCAACTAAAGACGTGCGAGCAAAAGACCCGAATAAAGAAGCAAAGGGGATGGAAATAGTTCCTCCCCCTTGTACAGATATTGGAGTCTGCAAAGTCGTAGCACTTATAGAAGCCATGCTTCGAGTAGTGGTCATCAATGGTAAGCGCGTAGCGTAACCTGGACTTGATGGTCTATGCGTCAGAGTCCCAACGTATTGTAATATGTCTAGATGACTAGATGGTAGTGGAGAATTTGGAGCTACTAACGACTCTGAGAGTTCTTCTACCTCTATGTTATTCTCCGCTTGTAAGCAAACTCGAGAAAGAACTGGAGTGTTCCTCTCTTGTTCCGTGGAAGTGCTAGGCCTTGCTTGAATACTAATGCCCCCGAGAGGAGGATCAATCCTCGATGCATCAACTGCCGTGGGATGAAACCCACCATTAGAATTACCTCTGCGCCTTCTAGGAGAAGGCTCTAAACTTGGTGGTGAAAAACCATGAAGTCTTCGAGACCGTCTAGGAGATCGGTCAGCCACTTTGAATTTCTCGTTAAGATCTAACTAAAGACTTAAAAAATTGAAAGATAGGCCAACTAAGAGCACGAATCACACACTATAAAGTCCCTAAAGATAACAGTCAGTCAAACAACTCCCAAGTATTTCTGCTCCGGGTGATTAAGACCGGACACCAAAATACGAGAAAGTGAATTAAGGGGCCTTCTGAAGATAGTCTGGGATGATGAGGGCCCAGTCCTATCAGCGAAGGTAACAGGGGAAGTTACGCTAACCTCCTAACAACAGCATGCGTCGGTGCAAGCCCCCAAGCTTCGCAAGGGTGCCCTCCAGTAGTACTGTCAAGAGTGATGCAACGTCGACCTCAGGTACCACGGGATTCCCCTTTGCAGCCACCTATGTAGATCTCTAGGAGTAGCAACTATGGATACCAACTCGTCGCAGAAGCCAAGAGGAACAGTCGTGAGGTAAGTTCGGACAAGTAGGATAGGGGGTATCTCTCTTCCCTGTCTTCACAGACCCTCATGCTTAACTCCCAGATCCTGAGATTTCCTGGTCTTCCTAACGCTATTGGATTTTCACTCGTTATTTTGACTCCTACATTTGACGTTTAAGTGGCCTTGGAGAGTTAACTCTCGACTCGCCTAATCCAAGGCCCTAAAATCCTAAAACTTGTTGGTGTATGTAACTTAAAAGAAAAAAATTTAGTGAATTTTAGTTAGTGCTTGATTTTAAAATAGGTTGTTCTTTAAGTCACGGGATAATGGAAGTGAAACTAGTGGTGTTTTTTTATGCAAAAGAAATTAACAAAAACCTAACTATATGCACATGCACTTGTTTTCGTCTTTCGATGAAGAGCAATTTCTACAGGGTTCAAAGAAACTTCTAATAATAAAAAAAATTCTTTTCTTTTCAATAATTCATGCTTAACACTCACGAAAGTTAACAAAGCTATGTATTCCTAAAAAGATATGCAAATCTATCCTAATGCAACAAATAAATGCTGATGCAAGATTCAAAACAACTCTAAAAACAACAAATGAAAGTTGCTTGCTTATCAATTTTTTATTTTGCCACTTAAAATGTCTAGATGGAATATGAGATACTACCATTCATTTCGTCTAAACACTAAAAACAAATTTCAAGACAAACATAAAGCACTTTCATTCACTAAAAGGAAACCAAATGAAAACCAAGTTCAAGAAGAAAAATGAAGTTTTTCAAAAAGTTTTCTTCAAAGCAACAACAAAAGAGTCTTTTCAAAAATGTTCTCAACAAAACTGAAACTTTGCGATTAAAAAATAGGAAACAAACACTTTTGCAAGTTGACACCACACAATGGATGAAAACTCAACAAACATAAATGTGTTTAAAGATGCTCTTTAACAATCAAAAGTAGCAATGAAAGATTTGGCAACAAAGACCAAAAAAGATTAAAAAGACAAATTTGAAGAAAGTATCAATCAACAACTTTCATGAAACTAAGAAGTGGATGGTCACAAAAAGTGGTTTTGTCAAGCAAACAAAAAGTCACCAAAAGCAAGATTCAACACAAAGATTGAGACCAATCTTTCTACCCTGATGAATCAGAGTAGCCAAGATTCCAACAAGAAATCTTGCGTGCTTTACCAAAAAATGATGACGCTTGCAACAACAAAAACAAGACCAATACCCCTTACAATCAGAGAGAAATTGGAGCAAGATGCTTGCTGTAAAACAAACAACTGATACTAGAAAATGACTGTTTCAAACTGAATCAAACCACGAGACAGACCTTCAGAGACACAAAGCTTTACAAATCTTGAAAATTACAAGATATACGCGACTGTACTTATGTACAGATTGCGTGTATACACGACTGATCGTGAGGAAACCTGCGTATACGCGGGTTGACTTTAGGAAACAAGCGTATATACGCTTCTGTAACTAAGAAAAACACCGCATATGAAAGATTTCAAGAAAAATAAAAAACAAACTGAAGAAACTGGCAAAATTTAGAATTCAAGAACAGACCAGACAGTAACAGCAAGCAAACAGGCAACTGAGCCCTGATTGGCTTGAAAAACACCCAAACTAGGAACAACAAGAGTGTTGTCCCCAATGGAGTCGCCAATTCTGTTGAGGGAAATGTTCCCCTAGGGCTTTTGGGTTGAAACCCTAGTAGACTGAATGTTATCTATAAAGAGAAACACACATTCACACATCCATTATGCTATTATAAGAAAATTCTATAGTAAGAGGGGTGTACCTCAGGTCCTACGTTCAAGAAGGTCCTTTAGGGTCCAAACCATTCTTCAAGTCCCTTTCGCTCCTTTGTCCTGCAAAACAATCAATTCCAAAGAACACAACAATATATGGACAAAGACATAAAGAAATCATCTTCATGTTATAAAGAAAGGTGGTTAGTTATGAACTTTAAACAACCATTCACATATGAATTCCAACATGAATATCATAAACATAAAGAAGACTTCTATTAGGAACCAAGACGTGATTGTTTATTATAGACAAATAGAATGTAAAAAAGGAATATTTTCACCTGAGTAACCTTCCGTAGGCTCCAAGCAAATCTTCCTTCTAGATCTATCCAACCTCAAGCCTTTAGCATATCTCCTTCCATGACTCACTCCATGATGCCATAACTAGTGGATGAACATCAACACACAAGGAAACAAGGGTTTCCTGTACAAATGGGGGAAGTGCAGAAGGCACAAGGGTCTTCAGACCTGGTCAGGTGAAAAATATCAGTATAATAACCTTTCTCTCTCTTCTCTCCTCCCTTAGGCCTTCCCTTTGAGGTCTTTTTATACCTCTCCCAAAGTAGTTTTTTAGTTGGGAGTTGGTTGGGAACAGTTGGGCCATGGGCACTAACAGGTGATCAGCAGGTAAAACCCGTGATCTCTGCCCGAAATTAAGGAGTTTTATATTTTCTTAAGTGTTTTAATACATATACGCGGGTTGGGTATATGCCTACCCACGTATACACACGTTTAAGTTATGGCAATGTCGCGTGTAAGGGAAAAAACACTGTTTTTTAAATTTTGGACCAGGTCTGGAAGGAGGGGTTGCCCTAGGCCATGAGTGCAGCATCACAAACCATAAGAGTGAGATTTGGAGCTATAATAGTTATGGAGCTATGCATGCTTGCAACCTACGCTAGGTTAATTGGTATTGTGTTTGTTGTAGATTGCCAAATGATTTCACATGCCTGTAATCTGCGCTTTGGTATTTATTGCTGGGTTCTACTATGAAATGCCAAAACTAAAACAACTTTCACATGCCCCTACAGCTTAGAAGAGCCTTCCATCTAATGGACTATCCTCATGTGACCTAGTTATAATTTTTCTTTTATTGGTTGGTTTGGTTGTTTTTTAATAGAGGTATTTGAGGAAGAAATAGACCAGTTGGTACAAGTATTATAAACCTCAACTACATCACTTTTGTGCATTATCTCATCCCTTTAAATCTAGTATAGTTTCTACTACATTTATGGAAACATTCAAATGCTACATGGAAACCCAAAGATTATTGTAAGCGACAGAGATTCCATTTTCACCGGAAATGTTTGGACATAATTATTTTCTTGTATATGTACTCAGTTAGCACATATCTCATTGTATCATCCTCAATCTAATGGGCAAACTGAGATAGTGAACAAATTTTTGGAAGGATATCTTCGTTTCTTTGTATCTAATAAATAGACACAATGGATCAAATGGTTGCCTCTGGCTGAATGATGGTATAACACTTCCTTCCATACTGCAACAAAAATGACCCCATTTATGACACTTTATGGATATCATCCACCATCCATCACATCATATTTAAGAGACAATTGTAAGGTTCAAGTAGTGGAATATCACATTGAGCATCAACAATAAGTTCTGCAACTCTTAAAGGATAACCTTACTTTGGCACATAATAGAATGAAACAACAGGAAAATCAACATCGCAACGAAAGAAGTTTTAATGTAGGTGACTTGGCATTTCCATGGCTACAACCATAGAAACAAATGTCCCTCAAGAAAGCTAAGAAGGATAATAAATTATCACCAAAGTATTATGGTCTGTGCAAGGTGTTGCAAAAGATTTGTACTATGGCATACAAATTGGAGCTTCCTATAGCTTCTCGAGTGCACCCAGTTTTCCATGTTTCGTGCTTAAAGAAGGTTATAGGTGATAAGCTCCTAGTTCAAACAATATTGTGAGAACTTGACGAGGAAGGAAAAATCATATTGGAACCTGAAGTAGTCACAGAAACAAGAACTTGATAGCTACGAGATTAATCAATTTCAGTGTATCTCATCAAATGGAAGAACTTACCCATTGAAGATTCCACATGGGAGGATAATAATTTTATACAGAAGCATCCAAAACTACTCAAGCATTGAGGACAACAATTTGAAGGAGAGGGGCATGTTAGGCCCCTATAATACTAGTGTATTCCATTATTATTATTGGCATTGTAGGCCCTTGTTGTTATTGGTGTGCCCGTGTTGTCCCCATATTGTTATTATTATGCCCCATAGAAGCCCACTATTGTTATTATTCTGCCCTTACATTATTATTGTTATGTCGGATTTGACTATATCGTGACCCCTTAGACTCCCATGTATAGAAAGGAGGTATTGTCATTTGTATCATCCAAGAATTGTTCATTTGTGTAATGTAAAGGAGGTTTCCCCCTCAAAGAGGTTGTCTTTGAAGTCATTGCTCTATATTTTCTTCTATTTTGTGAGCTAGTTGCATAACATTGAGCCTTCTTGGCATGGAAAACTTTAGAGGCTAATATTTGTAGGTGGGATAATTTTCCATGTTTTTTCCAAAAAAAAAAATCGCCAATTTCCATTTTTTTTTTAATGATTCACCCACATTTTATAGTATAAAATTATCTTACCTTAAAAATCGCCAAAATTTTATATCGACTAATATAAATTCATTAGAAATATAAATATTGTTACAAAAATATTGCCAAACATTTTATAATTTGTATATTAGGGACTAGTAAGATTCGCGAAGGTTTCTAAACTTTAAGATAAACTTTCATCCTTAAAATTTTCCTTGCCTCTTAGTGATTCTCAAATGAAGTTTACAAGTTTATGATCATATATGCATTCATGACCTGTATCTTATGTGTTTATCATATGTATGACGAAATGTCTATCATATACTAGACATGTTATGGTTAAGATCTTCTTTAATTTTTGAATGGTTAGACTTGTTGTCATCTTATTTATGATTCTAGAAAGTTACAGGAAGTTATGGGTAGTTCTTTGGAGGCTTTCCTGAAAAGGTGGTATAGATCTCACGACCACATGCTTAGAATAGGGGAGTTTTTCTCATAACTTCATACAGGGAGGTTTATGGGTGCGGTTGGAACCTCATAATTGCATGCATGAACTGTCAAGGGTGTGGTTGTGAAGTTAGTTCAATGAAAAAGAGTTCCAACTCAGGGATTGATCACCTGGGGTGGTTGGTAAGCTCCTATGTGATCTGTAGTCTCTAAGAGATGTCAGTAAGTTATTGATTTGTAGGCCCCACTTCCACATCTAGAACTTGGAAGCTAGGTCATATCCTAGTGAAACTCAACTCATGTTTACCATGGTGAGCTTGTAAAAGTGGGTAAATGTGGGGGGAGGCATTATAATGTTGGAAGGTTATATTGTTGAATTTACAAGAGAAGCAAGAGTATCCTATAGTTTAGCATAGAGGAAATTCCTAAAAGGACTGCAAGGCATATTCATATGGTCACTGCCATTATCCGTTAATATTTCATTGTGTGACCATAGAATTCTTCCATTGGAGTTAGATAGCATGAGCATATAAATTGCCCCCGCGTTAGGGGAAAGTGGGGAAGAACCAGAACGTTGTTAGGAAGAAGAGGGAGAAAAGGTGAGGAAACTACAATGGAGGATAATAGTAAGTAAGGGAATATAAAAGTGAGAAAGAAGAGATAGTATAAATATAGGGAGTTTTGAGGGTGGCATCTTGAGGAGTGGTTGGAGGTTTCGACAGAGTGATGTGGGAGGAGGTCGGTCAGCATCGATGCCTACTACAAGGAGAATCCTAGGGAGAGGGGTAGGGAAAGGCCATCAGAGAACAAGGAGTAGTGAAAGTGACCAGGATTATGAGGGAACGCATTTTAGTACCCCATGCACTGAAGTGAAGGAAGAAGAGAAGCTCATCCCATGAAGCACAGAATCCCTAGACCCTAGAAACAAAGTTAGACCATGCCTAGTGCCCAACACACTGTAAGGAATAGTGTAGAAGGTAATTATAGTCGATGAGGAGGAGGTGATAGTTGTAGTGGATTCGATAAAGAAATAGGTGGAGTAGCACAAGGTGCCCAAGTTCAATGTCATGAATGGACAACTGCATAGTTTTCTAGTAGTAAAACAGGTGCGACTAGGAGCATTTCCTCAGGAAGTACAACATAGAGTGCGATGGAGGGTGTAGATATAAGGATACCTAGGTTCCATGGTGTTGGGCATGAGGCCCAAAATAACATTTGTTTTTGTGTGAGGTTGGCTAGACAGTGAAGCAGGTCCAAGGTGACACAATGAATATTTCACAGTTAGAAACTACCTTTAGAGATTATGCATTGACATGGTACATGAAATTTAATAGCATGACCCCAACTTGATAGAATGTCATGCTAAATGATACTAAGAAGCCTTTTATTAAGGAGTTTCAGAATCCAAAATCTGTGTCTCAATGTATTATCAAGCCAAAGGAGATAACGCAAGGTCTAAGCGAGTCTGTGTGGGATTTTGAGTAGCGATTTAAGATTTTGAAGAAAAAACTGACATTTGAGATTCTGAATGCGCAGAATAAGGAGTGGTTCATCATTGGATTGCTACTACATATTAGGATACCAATGACGTAGTAGCAAATCAGATCACAATCAAAGACATTGGATATTTTTCTAAATTTGGAAGCTTCACCAGCAGGGAATGGAGAGAATAATGGGATGGCATAAGTTTAGTCATAGTTGGTTGCAGTGACTCTTTAGCTACAAGACCTAACCGAAGAGAAAGAGAACTAAGAAGAATTAGGTGTACCATTTTCTAGATAAAAGGTCACCGTTGAAATGAATGCAAGTCACTGATATACTATATAGTGACCAGAACCAACAAATATGCTTGCGCAGGGTAGAGGGTTGTGGTTTGAACTTTGTCAAGTATGAGGCCAAACCCTACAGAACTATCCAATGATGCACAAGCATGAAGTGATTTCCCACACTTGTTTTGTGATTTCCCACACTTTGTTTTGTGATTTTTGCAATTTGTTTGGGCATAATATCCACAACTTTTTCACATTAGAATTCATGCATGAACATACATTTAATTCATTCTGGATACAGGGACCTTAAGGAATTGAACTTACAGCAAAACATTCAACCAACCAAGATATAATCATACTGTACAATACAACAAGCCTGGCCGAAGACTAGGAATGGTAGCTAGAGGTGTAGGAGGACTAGCCCAAGGAAGAGGAGTATTTGGATGAGGTTGGGAAATGATTGTTTGCTACAATTGTGGTCAGCAAGGACACGTTGCATAGGATTTTCCTAATCCCTATTGCGGGTGTACATATTGCAAAGTTCTAGAACATTCTATCGGAATTTTCCACAACTAATTACCAAATGGTATGAGAAGGAGGGGTCGAAAGTTCATATGATATCAGTCAAGCCCTATAGATCCCAACAATGAGTTGGTGTAGTAACTCGAGAAGGTGTCAAAATGAGAGCAGATGTTGCAAAGCCTAGGACTCTATAGCCACAATGTGCTGGAAGGGAACCTACAAATAATATCAAAGGGAGACGACTGTTGTAGAATGGGATAGATTGAACATAGTCCAAGAAGCAGCAATGTCATCTATCTATGATGAAATTACTTACAATGAACCCATGACAGAAGTAGATCTAATCTGAAACCTGCTCCAAAGTTGTCTTGAGTTGGTGAAGAATGAAGAGACATTGGAGAATTTTAGGAAACTGGTATAATAGTGTGCCAAGGACACTGAAGTAGCTACCATGCATAGTAAATTAGGTAGAACATAGGGAGAGAATGAATAAGGAATTCATATTTGGTGCGTAAGTGGGAAAATATGAAATGGAAACCATCATATTAGACTTAGGTTCCAATGTGAATATTTTGTTGAAAAGTAAGTGGGAAATTATGGGAAAACCAAAGTTAACTTGGTCCCTAATTCCACTCAGATTATCCAATCAACATCGTATCTTCACCATTGGTATATTTATGGGTGTAGCAGTAGATATTGATGTAGTTACGAGTACTATTGATTTCGAATTTATAGAGATCATTGATGATGTTGATCCCTACCTTTATCTATTGGGGATCGATTGGGCTTTTGATAATCAAGTGATTACCAACCTAAAGAATAGACAAGTGATCTTCGAAGTTGGGGATATTTGAGTTACAACACCTTTGGATCGACGAGAAGGAGACTGGTATACTGAACTAGTTAAAGGCGAGCTAAGTAGGGAATAATTAGATAATATTTACAGTGTGAAAGATAGCAGGGAGGACTATGTGAACCCTATTGCTGATGGAGTGTTGAGTTGGCATAGTGTTGGATCATGTACTTCTGATTCAAAAGAGGCATTGGAAAACTGGTAGAACATAATGCATAAGGCCATCACTCGATGGTGAACACATATCACTAGGGTAGTTTGTTGGGTAAGAATTGAGGTGCATAACCCACCCTACTTTGATGGATTATTTGGGGTGACAACTTTTGTCTAGGAATTTGAGGATTAAATACATGAGCAAATAAGGATCTCCATGTTGGATTTTGTGTGGCATGCAACCCCAGCTAGATGGTGGACTAAGAACAAGGACCAAGTTGTGGGATGGCAGCAATGTAGATAGTTGATGTGGATCAGGTTTGGGACCAATTCCAGGGTCCCTGGGGAGACTTATATTGGCATGGATTGCACAAGGACATAGTTAAAGCAGTGTTTTGCAACATGGACTCAAGAATGTGTGTCATAGTAAGAGTGGGTAAACAAGTTTGTACATACTCTATACATTTTTCGCATGAACTGGTATATTTAGTTAGAGTTACATAGATGAATGAAGGATTTGAATGAGATTGTACAAAGATTTAAAACTACATTTAATTTTGAGTTGGGAACTAGCACTCAACAAGGCCTTGAAGTTACTGCAACATCAAATTTTTATCATTGGAGACCCGACAATGCTGAGAGATATATTATTGTTTCCCATAGATATAGGGATTCATGGAGTGTTATAACATAGCAAAATTTGGAGAGCATGATGATGATCCCAAAAACATACAAATCCTAGAAACTTAAGGGGAGCATCTAGTAAGTGGACTAGAGTTACAATTTGTGGATTATGTGTAGCCTATCAAAACCAAGAAAGTAAAAATTTGGATATAATAAAGTCCCAAGATGGAAATTATAAGAGATTATTGGGATGATGAAACGGTAGAGAAGGTTGCAGACATGCTCTGCAAGTACCAATATTTGTTCCCTAACACATTTTAGGGAATGAAGGAAATTGTAGGAGAGTTGGGCAAGATGAAAATTCCATTGAAGCTCAGGGCTAAGCCTATGAAGCATCAACCCTACTGATTGAATCTGATCTACAAGGAGAAGGTTAAGTGGGAGTTGTATGAGATGTTAAGGGCAGGAATCATTGAACCTATGGAAGATTTTGAATGCATAAGCTCAATGATAATCCAGAACCAGAGGATGGGAGGAATCATAATCTGTGTAGACTTTTGGAAGATAAAATATGCAAACATAAAATGACAAAAGGAGTTCTACCCTTGTGTATATAATTAAAGTGTATTGTTTGTAACCTAAAGTTAAATTTCCATTGTTTTTTAGAGGTGACAAGTAGTAGTAGTACTTATTGACTGTGCTAGTAGAGGTTATTGGGTGAGTGCAGAATAAAATTACATTATGTGTCACAGTGGATTAATATGCACCGGAGGGGATTGTGCACAATGGCAGTTCCAGAATAGATAACACATAGTGTTTGGGGTAGTCTAGTCATAGTAGAATTGCACAAAGAGGTTGAACAGTCAAGCGGGAAATAGTAATTTAATATTGGATGCAATGTTAATGCTGTACGATAGGCCGATTTAGATGAATACATAGGTAAGAGTGGGTGATAGTAAATAATGTGATGGGAACTATGTGAGAATATGAAGGAATGACCATCCATGTTATGGTATTGATGCCTGAATTGAAAGAAAGAAGCTGATATTATCCCCAAATCAGATCTTAGCAGCAAAAAAGAGCATGCAAATGACCAATTAGACCTATTGGGTATTAGGATAATATGATCAAAAGAGGATAATATTGAGGTGGATAGGATAGAGTGAGAAGGAAATGGTATGAATTTGAGAGGTGGAACATGTATGCCATCCTTTCAAACTGAACTGAAGAGAATTTCAAACATGGTCCACATAGAGGTGCAGTGATCTAGATATTCAAGTAATAACGAAGAATTCAGTGTAATGATCATCCATGGGAAGGATAAAGTGATGTGAGGTTATGAAAAATCGCTCAAGGGGCGAGAGGTAGAAGAAGAACCAATGGGGGGTATTTTATTCTATGAGAATTTAGAGGAGCAGAGTAGTCTATGATTGAGATAAGAGAGGCAGCGTGTTAATGGTGTGAGGGATTGATGGAGATACCTTGATATTAGAATGAGGAGCTAGAGGAGTGAGAGAAAATGAGGGTGTGTAGCAAGGAAGAGGCCACATTTCTTGGCAAGATAATATGATGTGGATATGGAAGGAGAGATAGTGTTGTGAGAGCCAAAGATGGAAGCAAAGAGATAGAACAATTTGTTTATCGATGATGGTTCAGTCATGCCAAGTGTTAATTTGATAGCTCATTGACAAATTCCAACCATGGGATGAGATTCATATTTTCAATAGGACCAATTTTTATTATTGAAGTGCTTAATTTGGATAACAAAAAATGTACTTTTGAATTAAATCCCACATGTACTCAAAATGACAAGTTGACCCAAAAGATAAATTGGACACCCATGGATGGCTATAAATACAAGGTACCCTCATTTTGATATCATCATCATTATGATCATTCTTCTTGTTTTGTTGGTTTGGCTTGCACATGTCTAATATGGTTCATGGAAGTTCACTCACACAAGTCCAAGATTGCATGTTACCTGGTCAATAGATCACCTTCATCAGCATTGGAGGATAAGACTCCACAAGAGGTACAGACTAGTAAGAAACCCTCTCTTTCACATATGAGGGTATTTGGATGTGATACATATGTACATGTTCCAAAGGAGAAACGAACCAAGTTGGATAGCAAATCTGAAAAGTGCATATTTATTTGGTATAAGGATGGTTTAAAGGGTTATAAGCTTTGGAACCCAACAACAAGGAAGGTTGTGTACAGGCGAGATGTGGTGTTTAGAGAGATGAAAGATGTTATTAAACATGAAGTCCAACCAAAGGAGCTTGAGAAGATAACGTTTGAGCTAAAGGAGGAAGAATCGGACTCTAGAGCAGAGGACAAATCAGAAGATGAAGAGCCACAAACTCTGGGTGTAAGAAGATCAGTTCAAGAAAGAAGGCAGCCAGAAAGGTATAGTCCATCTGCTTTCTATTAAAATTTTGCTTTATCTATTACTTATGATTATCACATAACTATGAAGGAAACAATGGATTTAGAGGATGGAAAACTCTAGAAAGAGGCCATGGTTGATGAAATGGAATCTTTGCACAAAAATGAGGCTTGGGATATGTTGGTGTTGTCGGCTGGAAGGAAACCCATTAGCAGCAAATGAGTGTTCAAAAAGAAGACAAATGTAGAAGGAAAAGTGGAGAAATACAAAGCTCAGTTGGTAGCAAAAGGTTATTCCCAGGTGTTGGGAATTGGTTTTGATGATATTTTTTCTCCTATTGCCAAGGTAACTTCTATTAGATTAATTTTATCTGTTGCTGTTGCTTTTGATTTTGAGGTAGAACATATGGATGTGAAGACAACATTTCTTCATGGGGATCTGGAAGAGGAGATCTACATGAAGAAACCTGAACACTTTGCGGTGAAGGGTAAGAAAGAACTAGTATTAAGTTAGAGAAGTCTCTATATGGGTTAAAATAGTCACCAAGGATGTGGTATCAGAAATTTGATACATTTATACGGGGACTTGGCTTCACCAGAAGCAAAGAATACTACTGTGTGTATTTTAAATTAATTGGTGACCATGTTAGTTATTTGGTCTTGTATGTGGATGATATGTTGCTAGTTGGAAATGACAAAGAAATTATCTAGGATTTGAAGACCCAATTGTCCTCCAAATTTGACATGAAAAATCTTGGTGCTGCAAACTATATTTTGGGCATGGGAATTAAAAGAGATCGTACAAAGAGGAAGCTTTGGTTAAACCAGAGGAAGTATGTCGAGACAATATGAAAAAGGTCTAATATGCAGGATAGTAAACCGGTGAAGGTTCCTATTCATATAGGTGTGAGGTTATCTGCTGAATAATGTCCCAAGAAACAAGAAGATGAAGAGGACATGTCCCATGTTCCATATGCAACTACAGTCAGTAGCCTGATGTATGCAATGGTCTGTACTAAACCATACATTGCACATGTAGTGGGAGTATTGAGCAGGTTTATGTCAAAACTAGGGAAGGAGCATTGGACAGTAGTGAAGCAGGCTTTCAGGTATTTGTGTGGCACTAGTGATTATGGTTTGTGCTACCAAGGAAGACCAGGATTGGATAGAGTGTTGGATATTCATGGCTTTGTTGATACAAACTGGGCTAGAGATTTGGATTAGAAAATATCTACAAGTGGATATGTGTTTAACCTATTTGGAGGTGCAATCAGTTGGATGAGTAAGAAACAATATGTAGTGGCACTATCAACTACAGAGGCAAAATACATGGCAGCCACTCATGCAAGCAAGGAAGCAGTTTGGTTGCAGAGATGTGTTCAAGTATGGGGTTAGCACAAGGAGCTATAAGGGTAGACTGTGACAGCCAAAGTGCAATTTTCTTGGCAAAGAACCCTGCTTATCATTCAAAGACAAAGCACATTGATGTTCAGTATCACTTTGTGAGGGATATGATAGAAGATAAAAAGGTGTTTCTGGTAAAGGTGGACACTTTGAAGAATACTGCAGATGCATTGACAAAATCTATGAGCTCTGAGAAGTTATCTTGGTGTAGAGAAACAATGGGCATTTCAGGGCTAGAAAAATGACTAAGCTCTCTTATGGCCCCTTGTGGAAAGAAAACAACAAGTGGGAGAATTTTGGGTTGTGTTATATTCCTTCCACAACTAGCCCACGTAGTTAACTCGGGGGTTAGAGGGGGGTGGAGCACCCCCTTTGTTGTGCCGATTGTGTAGCTGTGGGAGTCATAGGGGGTTTGAGGTGTACTCATAACCCCACTTTATGGGGTCCAGGGCAGCACCTCGGAAAATTTTGGTTTTGGACCCTATGTTAGGTTGGGCGGACCCACCTATGGTTTTGTGCATGATTTTCGCACATGTTTTTTGGATGCGATGGTTTTCAGTCCATGGTTTTGGATGCGATGGTTTTCAATCCATGGTATTGGATGCTTCGGCATGTATAATATGTATTGTAACATTGAAAGGAAAATAATGAAAAATCAAGCTGGTAGTCCTAGTTTTGGGATCGAGGGGAAAATCTCTTTGTATATGTGTTTTATGTGTTATGCTCTCACATTGTTTATTTTCTATGTTTTAGAATTCATATGCAGTAATTTCTGTATGGGGTTAAAACCTACAACAATATCCTCAATATTTTCCTCAATATCCTCCATGTTATCACTTAGATTTTCCTTAGAAGTTATTAAAAGAAGGAAAGGATCCAAGGTAACTACAAACCAATTTTGAGACTCAGGAGCTAGACCACCCAAGTCCAAAGAGGGCTTTCTCTTTATGATTTAGCTATGTTTGTAATGATTTTAGGTTAGCATTAATGTTCAATGAATTTGATTTGTTTGAGAGTGGTGGAGTTCTGAAACAAATGGGAAAACTAGGCTTTTAAGACATTGGGCTATGCAGTCAATTAGGGAGCATTCACTGGATCAAGTCAAATTGCTGAGGTATGAGTTCAACGGGAAGGATAGCAGAATAATACAAACTTTGGGGCTTGAATGGATGATAATTTTGCTCAAAACTAGAGGGCAATCAAGAATCCTCAAGTTATGATTAAAAACAGGGAAGGAAGATAGGCCAACTAGCAGAGGGCAATTAAGAATCCTATACCAAGGACTTATTAGTGAAAAACTACAAGGATAGAGGAGCAGTTAAGAATTCCTTTATCGATATAGTTTAGAAGAAAACATAGAAATGGTAAACTATTGATAGCAGAGAGCAATAAAGCTAATTCTAATATACTTTGACTATTTTACCATTTAGATTAAGATGCATGAAACATTGAAACATATAGAAAGGGCATAAAATCATAAGGATAGAATACTTATTTGTAATTATACTGCATAAGAATTTGATGAATTGTCCTCAACTTTCATTCATTTTCCAGCAAAAATCCAAATTTGAGTACAAAAGCTTTCTCAGCTTGATAGCATAGATTTATAGAGATTTTATAGAATCCACCTACAATACTTCGAATGGAGAAGTAGTTATACAAAAAGTACATCAAAAATATCTCATAACCACTTGAGATTTATTATAGGGAATACAAAATATCTTTTACAAAAAGATAGAGATAGATGGAAAACTGATTGTTGTTGTCCCTTTATTTATGAATGAGCTGGAGGTTGAAACTCAGATTTTCCTCTCACTATTGCTTTAGTAATTGTGTTCTGGATCTTTTCTTACTTTTCCCTACTGATACTCTTTACCTATTTACTAGATTTTACCTCAGTAAATATATTCTGTTGACCTCAAAATTACCATAGTAAATTATAGGATATCGTTCATATTGGTCCACCATTCTTCATTTGGTATCTTCATCCTGATCAATTTCCTATATATTTCGTTAGCTTCAGTGTACTTAGAAAAATTGGGCTAGACGGTAAACAGGTGTTTCACTTCATGCTCAATATAGAAAATATTTTCCAAACCATCATACAACACTTTTCCTGTAGGTAGTGCTTTCACTGTAGAAGAGCTGGCTCGATTTCTAGCTTGTTGTGTAGCTTCTCAATGTAGTCAACATGAGTCATCAACTTGTGATTTATGACCAATGGGCTTGGAAGTCCTTTATCCCTTAAAATATCATATTTTAACATAAAATCATCTATGTCCTCTTGAATACTTTGACATCTTTTTTCCAGGTTAAACATTAAGTTCTTTCTAATAATAACTTTCTTAATTTCAAGGATAGTACCAGTTCGATCCTCAATATCCCATTGTTCTAGCTGGTGCTTGATTTTTCTATTCAAGAAGTTGATCAATTGGGTTTCCTCTTCAGGTTTCTCTCCCAATTCTTCCCTAGTCTTCTATATAGCCTCTGTAGCTAGTTTAACTAACTAAATTTGTTAAAAAATGATCTAGATAGAAGACCAAATATCATTGATGGAATCAATGATATTGGTCCATAAAATCTCTCTAATATCTCTCAAAGGCTTTTCCAATAATAAGTCCTTCTCTAATGTCTTGATTCTTTCAGTCATCCTTCTATTTTTTCTCTCTTCTTCAATGTAATTAATCTGTGATAGCTCATAATTGTTTTCCAAGCTAGTAACAATTTCTTTTAGTTTCTTTATTTTAGTTGCTTGGATTTTCATTTCCTCCATGGACTTTATTAAGTCCTCTATTTGCCTTGTTGAAGTTACTTTTGCTTCTGTTGTACTTGATGTTGTTGTTACTGGCAGAGTTGTTGCTAGGGGAATGTTGGGTGCCAAAGATGTTGCAATAGTAGATGGAACTATTGTAGAAATTATGGGTATTACAGTCTGAGTAATGGTGGTTGGCTCACCCTATTTGGAATGTAAATATTTTTCTAGTTCTTTCTCTATTTCTTTCAACTACTCATTCAACTTAAGGACCAAGTCCATAAGTTCTTCCTCATTTTGTTTCTCAAATACTTCTACAGTTTGTAGATGTAGGAGGGGAGGGAGTTTGAGTTGTTTCCTCAGTGCAACAATGTCATCATTCTTTTTCTTTATCAATCTTTTAGTTGCTTTAACATCTTTGGGATCATGTCCCAACTCAATCACCAAGTCTTCCAATGATTTTATCCTAGTGTCCTTGGCCTGAGAAGAAGTTTTTTCCAACTGTAACTGTGTTGGAGTATTACTCAGAGAATTCTGCAACTGATGTGCAGTGATGGCTTTACTGGTCAATGTGGAATAGACCATCTAACCCGTTTTCTTATGGAGCTCAATCTGATCAATTAGGTGGATGTCTCTGGAAAGAACTTCAAAATTTGTTTTTAAATAATCAGCCATGGACTTTGGTTGTTGTATTGTTTCCTTCAATGCTCACCTACATCTTTCCCTCCTTGATGTCAAAGGCTGACATCAACCTTGTCTGATTTGTAGGAGCCATTTTCAGATATTGGGCATAGGTTCGAGCTTTGAGCTTCTCATTCCTAGCTTTAATCTCTTTGTACTTTTCTTTCAAATCCTTGCTCTACTCTTATGGTGTCCTTAGTGATGACACTTCTACACTTTGTTGCCTGCTTAGTGCTTGTGTTTGAGAGGTAGATGGTGTCTCCCCTGCTAGTGTTGTCTGCACTGTGTCACTTCTTGTCTCTTCATATTCCTGTTTGAACAAAGGATTCAATATCTGCCTCTTTACATATACCTGTTCCAATGGAACTGTAGAGGGGCTAGCCTCATTCCAACTTCTTTTTTCAATTCGCTCCTCATTAAGAGGGGTCTGCAATACTGGAAGGTTGCCCATGTTTATATCAGTCTAGGTCAACTCCTCATAAATGCTCTATGACCCTGAATCCTTTCCCTGTCTTGAAGTCTCTGGTTGTCATGATGTTTGCGCACTATGCTCCTGTGTTGGTCTCTGTGAAGATTCTCCAGGCACATGTACAAAGGGATCCAGATCATGTCTTCTTTTCCAAATCTTTCAAAACATTTTCTACTTCAACTTGTGTACTATCTTGTTCTATAAGCGTTCCATCCACCCATTCATTCTAATTCACATATTGTTCTATCTCTAGAATTCTATGATGGATGTAGGGGGATAACTTATGCTTTTGCCTTCTGTCACAGATGAAGCTATGAGGATCATAAGGCTAAATGAAACTCTTTCTCAATCTCAATCCCTCAAGGATTTCCTCTACTTCTTTCCCTGCTTTTTTTTGTTGCAAATAAATGGGCCTAGGTGATCCTTTATCCTTATTTGAGCTTTCTTCTTAGTCTTCATAAAGTGGATTTCATTAGAATTGATAATTTTCCTATAGTACTCCAGGGCAAATAATCTCATGGGGAGGTATTTGGGCAATTTAAAGGGAGGCAGCTCACACCCATAAATTATGATCTTGGTATGGTTCTGGTATAAGTACTAGTCCCCAACCTTGTATTTCTTGGATAACTTTATAATTATCTTAATATCATCATTGATTTTGGGACAGGGACTTCCTATTAACATGGTAGTTACTGGATGCACAAATTGATCAATAAAATCTATATAAGGATGGGTAGAAGAAGGTGAATAGTGAAAAATGGAAGTCCAAAAGATGACTGACCTAGGGTTCCCTCTGGTGTCAAGCTTTTGTATAGAGAAATGGAATTTATCAGTTTGGTAGTAGAGGAAAAGATGATACAGGACTGAAGAATATTTAAGTATTCTCTCATTCTCTAATCTCATGAATTGGTCATGCATCTTATCAGCAATGAATGCAGCATAGCCAAATTTGGCTGCAAGAGGTTGGCTAGGGGTGAAAATAGACATGTAGCCAAAGGTCATTTCATCTACATACTCATTAGTGGTAAAACCCAGAAAGCAAGCAAACATGGTGACAATATCCCTACCTAGACTAGTAAAGGCGCATGACATGTAAGGCGGGGGGGTCTTTTGATTTGTATTCTTCTTCAATGAAAGTCTGACTGACTCGGTTAATTTCAGAACTGGACAGAATTGAAGATTTTTCAAGTAAATCGACAATGGAAAGGGGAGTGAGGTCCTAGCCAGACTGTAATTGCAACATTTCATTTATAGACTCAGTTGTAATGGTGAAAAGGAATTTCTGGTTAGGGGACATTACAACTCTCATATTGGGGTCATACTTTGAATGGCATTGGTGGACAATATCTGGGAAAATATGGACATTGGGGAATTGATATTTATGTAGGTTTGACTCCCAAAGACCTATTTTATCAACATTGTTCATATAATTGTCCTGATACTTGTAGTGTAGCTTCAAGGGGATTTCATCAAAAGTAAGGTCCTTGATTTGAAAATCTCTATCGGCCAAGGGAAGGTGGTCCAAATCCCTGTGGGGAGTAGTGATTGGCATGACATTTAGGGTGACATGAGCTTCCATCCTTGTTTCTTGTGTATTCAAGGAAGAAAGTTGGGGATTTCAAGGATTTTAGATAAAAAAGGTGCTTGGGGAAGCCTTGGGGCTAAGAAACAACTTAATTGTACTGGATTACTTGAGTTAGAGTAATTTGGTGGAGGTTTCATTACGAAAATAGGGTTTCTAAGAAGGAAATGCAGTAAATACTTGGTTATGGTTGAATGAAGGGACAAATGGTTGTGGTGAATGCTTTGCTGGGTGCACACAGTAGTCTGCAGTGGCCTGGAGTTCAGCGACTGATGGTGGTTGGTGGTTGGGAGTAAGTCACTGGTCTAGACGTACTCTGTGCATGCATGGAAGGCATAAGTTTCTTTTTTCAGTAAAAGGGGAAAACAATGAATATTTTTGTTTTTATGCACAAAGTCAATGACTTTCTCCAAGTGAATGGGAAAACGATAGTTGGCGTCAACTAACCAATGGGACACTGTGTGATTTAGTGGAGGTGGTAAGCAGGATCGATCACACTCCTTTTGGGACGTTGGTGGCTTTGGTAGAGGGTCGTGCAATGCCACAAATTGGATGACATGTAGCATCAGTGAAAATTCAAAATAGCTTGCATCGGATGGTTAATTCTCGACCAAAAGGCTCACACGATATGAGCAAGAGTCATTGGATGAGGGAAGGCAGATCGTGCGGTAGTCGACAACAAAAAGTGTTAGGGAGTTAATGGAGGGGTCTGATCAACATATTTAAAATGACTTTAATTATATCGGGGATGATTGTATTGGCAGAGAGGCCATTAATTAATCCAGGTGACAAATTAATCCCTTTTTAACACATCAGGGGTTTTGGTTCTTAATTAATCGTGGTTCATTTAATTAATCCAACTTAATTAAATTTATTATGGTTTATTTTCCAAACCATCGAGACAGGATATTTATTTGTTTTGGGATTTTGATTAATAATACGGGAAAGGGTAATTTTTTTTGGGAGTTAAATAAATAATAAGAATTAAAAGTTAATATGACCATGGGAAAAGAAAATGCACTAAGTAAATGTTTCTGAAAATACATTCATCATCCAACATTATGACTTAGGCTAAAATGTGTTTTGGGGGGTTTTTATAAAGAACTATTTATTTTTCCTAAGTAAAAGAGTGATTTTACCTTGGGAAAAGGATTTGAAAGGAATGAATGAATTATGAAGGGGGTGAATTTTGATGAAGGGGATTTAGCACTTAGACCTTACAAGTTATTGGGCCAAGGGTCTAGTCCCTCTAGAAGTCAGAGAAATGCTTTGAGCCCCTTTAACTTTCAGGTTGTTGGTGCCTTTAGTACTTATGCGAAATTAGTAAAATTTAGGGAAAAATGAATGAGAAGGTTAATTAGTTTGACTTTTGTTTATGATGTAAATGTATTCATTTTCATCCATACCTTTAAGTGCTTTTGATGATGAAAGTATATGACTTGATATCTGGATAATCATTCATCATACATAATTCTGCAACCATTCATCTACTTACCCTACCTGCTTATCCTACCATTTTTCTTCATTTTATTAGGGTGAACTTAAACTGGCAAACCCTTATCAGAACCTTTTCTTTTCCTTTACAATGGTATTCTAACTAAGTCTAACCTTATTACATCCAAGGGCTCAGATTAAACTGTTGAGCATCCTTTTATTCACTCTACCTAATCTAATTATTTGCCAAGGTTAAATAGTTTGGTTAGATTTTATTCTCTATCTATAACATGGAAATTTAAAACATGAAATAGCCAAGTTTACACTATTTGACTACTCATGGATTGTGGCATAAATAACAAGCTGCACACAATCTTTTATTCTGCATCAAAGTAAATAAGAGTGGAAAATTTTTACTTGCACACTTTCATGGTATTTTTCTTTTATTGGGGTTCATTTTTTATTTTTTTCAGACCTTTTTCATTCTTTTTTGTCCTTTTATTCTTTTTCTAGGACATACCCTCCTTACATTTTTTAATTGTTTATTTTGAATATGGAAAACATTTGCAACAAGCAAAGGTATGTACATATTTCAATGCTAAACCAAGTCAATCATGATATATGACACCTATTGGTATAGGAACATAACAGTGGCTCCACTTGGGGATGGCTTTTCCTGGTGGAAAGTTAAGAACTGTAGATCAATGGCTTTTGAAAGACTTTGATTGTGCTCTGCAAATCTCCTTTTCCTATTGCTTCATTTGTATGTATAATAGTAAAACTTCTGAAGCTTAGGGCCTTCTCTTTGGGCTTCAACTTAAAAAATTTTACCATCCAATCAACACTGAACTGTAAAAGGATATGATATATATAGTTTAAAAACTTGGTAAGATTAGAAACTAGGATCAATGTAGTGCTTTAATATTCGACCATTGACTGGTCCTCCTTCGATCTCTGCACCATTCAATTCTTTAAGAAAATATGAATTATTTCCTCTAAAGGCATATATTATGTATGGAACTTTCCACAGGAAGTCAAACTTCACATGTTTCCCTTTGTCCTCACTTCTTGAATCCCACTTTAACACTTTGTCTCCCAGATAGAAGTCTTCTACTTTGGTCCTTTTGTCAAAAATCTTCTTAAGTTTTCCTTGCAGTACTTGGGCTCTGTTGTATACTTCCTCCCTTGTTTACTACAAATGGATAGTTTGGTTAACTCTCCTCTATATATCATTTGGTTCCACTTGGGATTCTTTAAGTAATTTCATGACTAGAACTCCTAAAGATGAGGGGAAAACTGCCTCCGTTCCATACACTAGCTCATAGGGACTGGTTCCAATGGATTTCTTAGTTGTAAGCCTATCTGCCCACAAAGCATTGGTTAATTTCTTGTTCCAAGTTTTCTTATTATATTCCAATAGTTTTTTGATAATATTCATTAGACTTTTATTGGAGGATTCTACAATTCCATTCCCTTGAGGATAGTAAGTTGTGGAATGACCAAGTGTTATATGACACTTGTGATAGAAATCAATCATTTTATTTTACATGAAGCCTGCAACATTATCTATGATGATTTTGTTAGAACAACCAAACTTAGACAGATATTAGCCTCTAGAAAACCTATTATTACAGTATCAGTGGTTTGTCTAGAGGGAATAGCTTCTATCCATTTGGTAAAGTAATAGGTTGCAATGAGTATCCATTTATGCTGAGTAGAAGAGGGTGGATGGATTTCTCTAATGAATTCAAGACCCCATTGTTGAAAAGGTTTTTCTGTGGAAATAGGTTTCAAAGGCAAGGGTAAAAGTTTTCTTTTGCCTTCAAAGATCTGCCATTTATGGCAGGAAGTTACAAATTTTTTAACATCTGCAAACAAGGTTAACCAGTAAAATATAGCTCTTAGATTTTTGTCAACAGTTGACTTCAAGTAGAGATGTCCACCACAATCCCCTGCATGAAATTATTGGAGTACTTTGTCAGATTCTTCTTTTAATAAACAATTCAACAAAATACCTTCATGATTTTTCCAAAACAAAGTGTTATCCATAATGCAAAATTTCGAAGCATTCATTTTCAGAAACCTACTCTTAGTTTTGGATAACCCTGGAGGAGCCTGTAGGTTTTGTGGAACATATATAATATCAGTGTACCAGGGGGAATCTAGAAAGGGCTGGCTGATTTGTGGGGTCACCATCTCCTGTTCGTTATCCAGTTTTGCAAGAAGATTTATGTCTAGGGCTTGGCAATTTGTTTTTGCCATAAGTTTGGCCAACCCCTAACCTTTAATTAACTTAATATTTTTTTATCTCTATATCATATTCTAAAATAGTAGCTATCCATTTTCCCCTCTTGCCATCAAATCCATCCTGTGTTAGAATATCTTTGACTACAACATTGGGAACATAAGCTATTATGTGAGAATACAAAACATACACTCTGAAATCCTTAATAGCTTTTACCAAAGTAAAAACTTGTTTCTCCATTATTTTATACTTTAATGAGGAATCTGTAAGAGCTTTACTCAAAAAGGCTATTGGTTTTTCACATCCTTGATCATCCTTTTGTAGTAAGACTGCAACTATGGTATGTTCTGATGCAAAGGAAAAGATAATGAAGTCTCTGTCAAATTTTGGGCTTATAAGGACTGGTGTTCATGTTAAGGCTAATTTTATTTCTTCAAATGATTTTTAGCCTCTACTATCCACTTAATAGCCGAATCTTTTTTCAACATATTATTCAATAATCTAATTAGTTCAGCCAAGTTAAAGATGAATCTTCTTAAAAAAATTATTTTCCCTAAAAATGCCTAAAGTTATTTAATGTTTCTTGGGTGAGGTATTTGCAAGATAGCTTCAATCCTGGTTGGGTCAATCCAGATTCCATCTTTAGAGATAATGTGGCCTAATAATTTTCCTTCTTCCAAACCAAATAAAGACTTCTTTGGGTTCAAAGAAATGCCATATTTCCCGCATTTAAGAAAAACTCGCCTGAGATGATCCAAGTGTTGTTGATCCGACTTAGAAAACACTGTAATATCATCAAGGTATATAACCAGGAAGTCATGGATTTCCTTTGCAAAGGCAATATCCATTTCCCTTTGAAAGGTGGCTCCTGCATTTTTTAGTCCAAAAGGAATTTTAACATACATGAAGGTGCCCCATGGTGTTGTGAATGCAGTTTTTGCTTGGTCATCAGGATGGACTAAAATTTCGTTGTGACCCGAGAATCCATCTAAAAGTGAAATCCTAGTGGAACCTAATACCCTTTGTAGTATGTGATCCATTTTAGGTAAGGGATAATTGTCTTTGAGTGAGACTTTGTTCACGATTCTAAGGTCAACACACAATTTGATTTCTCTTGATTTCTTTCTTGTAGGGACAAGATTAGATACCCAATCTGAAAACCTAATAGGGGCAATGGTTCCTGCTTCGCACATTCGTTTGATCTCTTTTTCAATGGAAGGTAATAAAACTGGATTAATTCTTCTTAGCTTTTGCCTAAAATGTTTCTGATCTTCTTTTAAGGGGATAGTGTGTTGTATAATACTGGTATCACAGGATTTTAAGTCTTCGTAACTCCAGGCAAAAACATCCTAGAATTCTTTCATTAGCTCAATATATTTCAGCTTTTCCTCGGGGGGTAATGATTTAGACAATTTTATCAGCTTAGGAGTCTCTTGAGTTCCTATGTTTCATTCTTCAATGTCTGCTTTCAAAGGCTCCATCTTAGGCCTTTTAGGAATATCATTGGAGTCGAATAAGTCCTCCAATGGAGTTAATCCCTTGGGTAATTGATTATCTTTGAGATTTATGACTTCAGTTTCATCATCAATTATTTCATCAATATCCATTTTATTTAAGTCCTAAATATCTGTTTTTATGAATTTAGTAAGGTGAAGCATGTTTATTGAATTTTCTTCCAATTTGTTAATGTCTAACTCATTAGTGTGATCAAAATATGAAACTATGTCTACATCTATATTAATGCTAGAAAATTCTTCATCTAATGTCAGAAAGTGATTAATCTACTTATTGTTTTCAAAAACTTTCCATTTCTTAAGATTATTAGGTATAGCTAGCCTGTGCCTAACCTCAGGAGTATACTGGTGATTGGGCTGAAAAGGAAATTTGCAGGTGCTGGAAAATATAGCTAGGATATGAGCTTGCATGTTATGTTTTCTAGGAATGGTTGCAAGCTTGGTTTCTAAAAAGGTGTTAAGGATTTCTACAATTGTACCTCTGTAAAGTCCTAATCTAGGGTCACTGGTTATGTAAAATGCATTAATCTATTTAACTATCAGTTCAAAATCTCCCATGATTGATACCCTTATGGCTCCTAAGCATTTAACCAATTTAAGACCTAATTGGAGGGCTTCATATTCCGCCATGTTGTTTGTACATTTGAAATTTAACCTATAGGTGTGTCCCTCTGCATGATCATTCTCTAAGTTATATATCCATACCCCTGACCCTGCACCTAGTTTGTTTACTGAACCATCAAACTCTAAATGCCATAAAATTTCATGTTCATAGTTTTCATCCAGGGTAGTGGAATCTTTTTTAGCTAAGGCATCTGGACTTTCTTTTCCATCTGATATCTCTTGAATTTCAAAAGTTGACTTTTCTTTTACAATTTCTTTTGGTTCTGCTGCTATATCACTTGGAGTATCTTCTGGATTAGTTTCTGCATTATAGAGAATAAAGGAATCCATATCAGAATGCACTGAGTAAATAGGAAAGTTTTGAGGCCTCTCCTGACTACTCACTACATACTTCATTAAAGTTTCTCTATATAGCTTCTTCAGTTATCCAAAAACAGATATGGCGGTGTATGACATGTCTAATTATAGAGACCCCTGAATTTTTGCACCCCAGGATCTGGACAACAACATGCCATACTTGGGTGGAATGTCTACTACCACTATGTCCATGAGTATATTTTTGGTAGAGTATTAAACCAAAGAAACACATAAATCATTTATAAGCCCTAAACACCTCACTTGACTGGAATCAAAGGAAAATAAATCCCTATAGGGTCTAGTGATGTCTAAGTTAAGTTTCTCCATGATAGATTTGGGCATGAGATTGTACGAAGCACTAGAGTCGAACATGGTGTTAGGATATTCCGACACGTAGGAATAGTTAAGTATAACTTGGTCTAGTATAGAGTTAGGTAAAGTGTGTTTCTTTAACATGTACATTTGTAACTTACAATCCCGACGGTCACGATATGTAGTGATCCGACGGTTCATTCTCTCCTCGGTATTACCGACACTTGATCCGTGGCTTGACACCCGATTGGTCCATGAATTCTATTTAAAGCGCATGGAGGGTCATTTGTAGGTTCCCCGTGCATGAGAGAAGCTTATGTAAATTTTCATTCTTTTATTAATAAATTGCCTATAGTAGCCACGTTGGCGCAGGCCGTGGACTGTTTCCCTCTCTGAGGGTTTTAACCACATCAAAATACTGGTGTATTAATCTGTGATCTGTTGTGAGCGGTGTTCTGTTGGTGTTCTGTCTGAGGAACTTACCCTGTAAATTCTTACATGGTATCAGAGCTATTTGAGGGTCGCGTCCGTTGTTGATCCAAATCTGAAGCTGGTAGAACTGCATGCGACTGCCATCTCCTAGATCTGTTGTTTTTGACTGCTTTCGGGCCGAGAGGACTGCTCTGTTGTGTTCGGAGCATCTGTTCCGGTGAGGAACCCCTTCGTTTCACGCGAAAAGGTTTCCGGTAGCCCTATCTGCGTCATTTTTTAGATCTGGAGGTATACAGTGTTTATTTGCAGTTTACTGTTATTTTCTCTCTGTTTATTTCGGTTTCGGTTTATTTAGCTATTTTTTTTACCGGATCTATACCTTTCATTCCTGTGTATGCTCTTTGCCCTGCGATTCTGTGCGATTTGGGAAAATCAAAAACAGAAAGGAGGAATTTTTCTCATGCGTATGCTCTTTTCCCTGCACCTTAGTGTGATCTCGGAAAATCAGAAACATTGAGGAAAATATTTAGTTTCCGGGTAAATCTAACTTTAAGCCGTAAGTCTTGTTTTTTTTGCATGTCTGTGTTGGGTTTTGTGTTTTTGTTTTGTAGGGAGAAAAAGAGCTTTTTCAAGCAAGCACGCAATCCAAAGCATCCGTGACCAAGAAAAAACAAAGCCCCCCCCCCTCTCTCTCTCTC
>APFE031400791.1:79536-97109 GCA_000404065.3 Pinus taeda
AAAAACAATCTGGACATCAAATTCTTAAGCTAAGATCAGATAATGGCGGAGAATATGTAAAAAACGACTTCATCAACTTTTGCACTGAGCATGGAATCCAAATGCAACATACTGTTCCATATACTCCACAACAAAATGGTGTAGCTGAAAGGAAGAATCGCACCTTAAAGGAAATGGCTAATTGTATGCTTCAATCTAAAGAACTTAATCTTAACTATTGGGCAGAAGCAATTAACTGTGCAAATTACATACCAAATCACACTCCTACTAAAGCTTTAAAGAACATCACTCCAGAAGAAGCATGGAGCTCTATTAAACCAGATGTGAGTCACTTTCGTGTTTTTGGAAGTGAAGCATGGGCCCATATTCCAGATGAAAAACGTAAAGCTTTAGAACCAAAGAGTGAAAAATGTATCTTAAATGTTGGATATTCTGAAGATGTCAAAGCATATAGAATTATTCCATTTAAGTCCAAAAATGTTATAATTAGAAGAGATGTAAAGTTTGATGAAAATAAATCGGCATACGAGCCTAGTTCGGCGCATGTGCCACCTCTCTCTATCTCTTCTACCTTTGAACATATTTCTTCTTCAGATGATGAAAGTGAGGATGACAATCCTCCCCCACCTTCTCAGGATCATCCTTCAGCTCCTTCAACTCCTTCAGCTCCTTCACTTCCAAAATGGGTCCAAGCTACTCTAAATGCAGCAGGTGATCTTGTCGGTGATCCTATAGATCAGCGCCATACCCGTTCTCAGTTTGAAAGAGCCTCTTCTTTACTGGCTCAAGTGTTAGCAAATTATGATCCTGACACCTTTGCAGAAGCTTCAGGCCATCCAGATTGGGACGTAGCTATGAATGATGAATATCATTCAATATTGGCAAACGATACATGGGATCTTGTTCCTCTACCAAAGGGACGCAAACTTGTTAGATGAAAATGGGTTTACAGAACCAAGTATGGGCCAGATGGGAAAGTTGATAAACATAAAGCTCGACTTGTTGCTAAGGGCTTTTCACAAGTTGAAGGCATTGATTATACTGAAACCTTTTCCCCTGTTGCCAAAATGAACTATGTCCGCCTTGTTTTTTCCATTGCTACCTCTTTCAAATGGGAAGTCCATCAGATGGATGTTAAATCCGCCTTCTTGCATGGGGACTTGCATGAAGAAATCTACATGGAACAACCTATTGGGTTTATACAAACAGACTCCAGCCTTGTATGTTGACTTAAGAAATCTCTTTATGGTCTCAAGCAAGCTCCTCGGGCTTGGTATGCCAAAATGGATAGCTTTCTTTTAGAATCTGGCTTTTTTCTAGGTGTTATTTTGACAATACTGTCTACACCAAGAAAGTGGGCAACTCTCTTATCATCCTTGTTCTTTATGTTGATGATCTTATTCTTACTAGTAGTGATCCCAACCTTATAACCCATGTGAAGTCCAGTCTTAAAAAGAAATTTGAAATGACAAACTTAGGACACTTACACTATTTTCTCGGTCTTCAAGTCTTGCAGTCCAAGGAGGGTATTTCCCTTTCCCAGTCCAAGTATGCTTGTGATATTCTTCGTCATTTTCACATGGAAGATTGTAAGCCAGCTCCTTCTCCCTTTCAGTCTGGAGTCAAACTTTCAGTCTCTTGTACTTCTCCTGAAGTTGATGCTACCTTATACCGTCAACTTGTAGGAAAACTCTTGTATTTAACCCATACTCGTCTGACCTTTCCTTTGCTGTTGGCCTTGTTGCTTGTTTTATGAAAAACCCCCGTGAAAGTCATTGGAAAGCAGCTAAAAGAATACTTCGTTATGTTCGAGCTACAGTACAGTTTGGGATTCATTACAGTGCCAAAGCAGCTCCTTTATTAGTTGGTTTCACTGATTCTGATTGGGCTGGTGACCCTGATGATCGGAAGTCTACTGCCGGTTATGTCTTCACTCTTGGTTCAGGGCCTATTACATGGGCTTGTAAGAAACAGGCTGCCATTTCTCTTTCGTCAGCAGAAGCAGAGTATCGTGGTGCCATGGAAGCTAGTAAGGAAGCCTTGTGGCTTCGTCAGATCCTATCAGAATTTGGCTTTTAGTAGCAGCATCCGACTACACTTTGGTGTGATAATCAAAGTGCCATTCAACTTTGCAAAGATCCGGTTCAGCATCAGCGCAGCAAGCACATTGAAATTCACATGCACTTCATCAGAAAGCTCATTCATGACCATGTTCTTGAAATGCAATATTGTTCAACAGATGATCAGGTTGCAGACATCTTCACGAAGGCTCTCACAGAGGCGAAGTTCACTAAACTTCGATATATGCTTGGAGTTCAGGAAGTTGTCACTAAGGGGGGATAGGCTCTAGTGCCTCCTTCCTTCTCCTATTGTGTCATATTTGTAAATCCTTCAATCCTATCCCAAATTGTTCTTAAGGGGGGATGTTAGGATATTCCGACACGTAGGAATAGTTAAGTATAACTTGGTCTAGTATAGAGTTAGGTAAAGTGTGTTTCTTTAACATGTACATTTGTAACTTACAATCCGACAGTCACGATATGTAGTGATCCGACGGTTCATTATCTCCTCGATATTACCAACACTTGATCCGTGGCTTGACATTCGATTAGTCCATGAATTCTATTTAAAGCGCATGGAGGGTCATTTGTAGGTTCACCGTGCATGAGAGAAGCTTATGTAAATTTTCATTCTTTTATTAATAAATTGCATGTAGTAGCCATGTTGGCACAGGCCATGGACTGTTTCCCTCTCTAAGGGTTTTAACCACGTCAAAATACTGGTGTATTGATCTGTGATCTGTTGTGAGAGATGTCCTGTTGGTGTTCTGTCTGAGGAACTTACCCTGTAAATTCCTACACATGGCATTATGCAAAATTTTGTCCTGGATATTGAGATAGGCATAGAAGGGTGGTATCCCTCCTTCCATTGGTTTCCCATTTACATTAGGGCCTAAAATCAACTTGGGCTGGTCATCAAAGAGATTTACAAAATCTTCATTTTCAATGACATTTAATGATTTTCTTATCTGAGACTTGTAAGCATCATGTTTTACCAGTTCTATCAAAGGAACTAAAATTTTAAGCTTGGCCACCTCTACTCCAAGATTAAAGGGCAAGATTACTTTGTCTGTTTGAACTTTTGGATTTCTGGCAGTAGTGTTTTCTATGTTTTATTCTCTTTTAGGATTTCAAACATCCTTTGCTGATTTTTCTAATTTGATCTTTGGAGACTCTTCCACTATTTCCTTGAAGGGAAGTGAATTGGAAGGTTGTTCATTGTTGGGCTAATTATCAGACACGTCTTCTATGGTGGGGTTGGAAGGATATTTATTTTTAGAAAGGATCTGAAGTGTTTTTGTCACTGGAATTGTTTTACCCTCTTTAGGTTGATTAGGACCTATTTTCTGGTTTGGTTCTGGGGTATCAATACTTTTTTTGCTTCTTAAATTATATTGCTTATGTACCTCAAAAATAGCAGAGTCATATCCCTGTCTGAAATGAAATGACTCTCTTGTTTGGGTTTGGAATTGTTGCAGCACATGGGACTCTTAGTCATCCTGAGTTAGGAAGACATCTTCCTCATCATCTAGACCCATTAAATTTATTTGAGTGTCTTGTTTAGGGTCTTCTGAGTGGGAGGCCTCTACATAGTTTTCTTGGAAAGGTGGTCTAATATTTTGGTCAGGAATATTCTTTCCAGCATTTTGGTTCTGTTTTTTTTCTAAAGTTAGGATTTCTCCCTGAATTAACCTATTGGCCATCCCAAGGAGATTTTCTTTCAATAATTTCAAATTTTTCCAACAATATATCCATTCCTTTAACTATAGCATCCATCTTTTGTTCAAAGTGTGTATTCTCTTCTTTTGCAAGTATTCTTCTCTCATTCCTAGCTTTGGCTCTTTTGGAAAGTAGGTTAGCCTCAACACTTACTGCTACACTCTGCACTTCTTCCAGAGTGGGGGGGTTCCTTTCTTTTAACTGGAAATCCATATCTGAATCAAATCCATCAGGAAATTTGATCAGGGCTAAACGAGGTGGGGGCCTAAGGTCGAGTGGAATAGCACTATAAACACTATTAAACCTAGTGCGATAGTCTTGAACGGTTTCATGAGGTCCCCTTTTAAGGTTCTCATATTCAGATAAAATCTGCAAGGGGTCCTTCCTCTTCTCCCACCTATTCAAGAATTTTTGGTAGAGAACTCTTAAGCTATCTATACTTTGGGGGGCTAAAGATCTAATCCAAGTTCTAACTTCCCCAGTCAGACTCTGAACAAAAATTCTCATTTGAATGTCAACTGTGTCAATTTTATATATCTCAAAATAGTCGGTCATTTTCTTAGTGTGCTGCTGATCTATGTAGGTTCCAGTGCCATCAAAAGTAGTAATTTTACTATGATAGTCCTGAGGCATGGAACCTAGGAGAGCAGGAATCACAAGGGGAGCATATCTATTGGCCATGATTCTAGGTTAGGTAGTAGTATGAACAGGAGTTGGGGTAACAGTAAATGTTTGGGTTGTGGAGGAAGAACTGGAGGTGGTGATGGTATGTTGGGTGATGATTTGCGGGAGAGGAAGTGAAGGGATGAAGGGAGGGGTAGAATGGATTTCAGAAGAGTGAGGAAATAGTGATGAACTAGCAGAAAGAGAAGTAGTTTCAGAAAGTTCAGGTGTTCTATCGGTGGTAAGAGATGACTGAGTGGAATTCTGCAAATATTGCTCAATTGACAAATTGGCTCATTGGGTTTCAAGTTCTTTGAGGAATTTTGGATCTTGGCCTAGGTCCAATAGTTCACTGTCAGATGTGGTTCTAAATAGAGAGAGTTCAAAGTGTTAATCAAAAGGAAGATCTTCTAGGAAAAGCCACTCAGCATGACAAGAATGTGATCTGAACAAAGGTTTGGGACTCAATGAACTTCTTGTCTTCTAATGATTCTTGGAATCAGGTTCGGGTTTTCAAACACAGGGGGAGGATTTGGATCAGGGTTAGCCCTGGTGTAATGAGTTCTTCCTGAAGCCATATTTCAAGCTTTTCAATGCTATTCTTTTATGGAATTTTCAAAATAACTTCTATCGCTCCTTTCAGATATTTCAAATTAAGCTTTTTAGATTTCTTAAAGGTTTGTTTTAACTAAGGATTAGTTCTCCCCAGTATGGTTTCCACTATGTTATCACTCAGATTTTCCTTAGAAGTTATTAAAAGAAGGAAAGGATCCAAGATAACTACAAACCAACTTTTAGACTCAAGCACTAGCCCAACTAAGTCTAGAGAGGGCTCTCTCTTTATGATTTAACTATGTTTGAAAGGATTTTAGGCTAGTATTAATGTTCAATGAGGTTGATTTGTCTGAGAGTGGTGGAGTTCTGAAACAAATGGGAAAACTAAGCTTTTAGGCCATTGGGCTATGGAGTCAATTAGGGATAATTCACTAGATCAAGTCAAATTGTTGAGGTATGAGTTCAACAAGTAGGATAGCATAATAAAAACAAACTTTGGGGCTTGAATGGATGATAGTTTTGCTCAAAACTAGAGGAAAATCAAGAATCCTCAAGTTAGGATTAGAAAGAGGAAGGAAGATAGGTCAACTAGCAGAGGGCAATTAAGAATCCTATACCAGGGACTTATTAGAGACAAACTACAGGGATAGAGGAGCAGTTAAGAATTCCTTTATCGAGATAGTTTAGAAGAAAACATAGAAATGGTAAATTGTTGATAACAAAGAGCAATAAAACTAATTCTAATATACTTTGACTATTTTACCATTTAGATTTAAGATGCATGAAACATTTAAACATATAGAAAGCGCATAAAATCACAAGGATAGAATACTTATTTGTAATTATACTACATAAGAATCTGATGAAATGTCCTCAAGTTTCATTCGTTTTCCAACAAAAATCCAAATTTGAGTACAAAAGCTTTCTCAGCTTGATAGCATAGATTTACAGAGATGTTATACAATCCACCCACAATACTTCAAATGGAGAAGTATTTATACAAAAATTACATAAAAAATATCTCATAACCACATGAGATTTATTATAGGGAATACAAAATATCTTTTACAAAAAGATAGAGACAGATGGAAAAATGATTGTTGCTGTCCCTTTATTTATGAATAAGCTCGAGGTTAAAACTCAGATTTGCCTCTTGTGGTTGCTTTAGTAATTGCGTGTTGGATCTTTACTTGCTTTTCCCTACTGATACTCTTTACATGTTCCTGATACTCTTTACCTGTTTACTAGACTTTACCTCAGTAAATATTTTCTATTTACCTCAGAGTTACCATAGTAAATTATAGGATATCAATCATATCGGTCCACCATTCTTCATTTGGTATCTTCATCTTCATCAATTTCCTATATATTTCGTCAGCTTCAGTGTACTTAGCAAAATTGGGCTGGACGGTAAACAGGTGTTTCATTTCATGCTCAACATAGAAAATATTTTCCAAACCATCATACAACACATTTCTTGTAGGTAGTGCTTTCATTGTGGAAGAGATGGCTTGATTTCTGGTTTGTTTGTGCAGTTTCTCAATGTAGTCATCATGAGTCATCAGCTTGTCATTTATGACCAATGGGCTTGGAAGTCCTTTATCCCTTAGAATGTCATATTTTAACATAAAATCATCTATGTCCTCTTGAATACTTTGACATCTTTTTTCCAGGTTAAGCATTAAGTTATTTTTAATAAGAACTTTCTTAATTTCAAGGATAGTACCAATTTAATCCTCGATATCCCATTGTTCTAGCTGGTGCTTGCTTTTTCTATTCAAGAAGTTGATCAATTGGGTTTCCTCTTCAGGTTTCTCTCCCAATTCTTCCCTGGCCTTCTGTATAGCCTCTGTAGCTAATTTAACTAACTGAGTCTGTTCAAAAATGATCTGGATAGAAGACCAAATATCATTGATGGAATTAATGATATTGGTCCATAAAATATCTCTAATATCTCTCTAAGGCTTTTCCAATAAGTCCTTCTCTAATGTCTTGATTCTTTCAGTCATCATTCTGTTTCTTCTCTCTTCTTCAGTGTAATTAATTTGTGATAGATCATAATTGTTTTCCAAGTTGGTAACCATTTCTTTTTGTTTCTTTATTTCACTTGCTTGGATTTTCATTTCCTGCATGGACTTTATTAAGTCTTATGTTTTCCTTGTTGAAGTTACTATTGATTTTGATATACTCGTTGTTGTTGTTATTGGTAGAGCTGTTGCTAGGGGAATGTTGGGTGCCAAAGATGTTGCAATAATAGATGGTATCACTGTAGAAATTATGGGTATTACAGTCTGAGGAATGGTGGTTGGCTTGCCCTGTTTGGACTGTAAAGATTTTTCTAGTTCTTACTTTGTTTCTTTCAACTGCTCATTCAACTTAAGGACCAAGTCCATAATTTCTTCCTCGTTTTGTTTCTCAATTATTTTTGCAGTTTGTGGATGTAGGAGGGGAGGGAGTTTGAGTTGTTTCTTGAGTGCAGCAATGTCATCATTCTTTTTCTTTATCAATCTTTCAGCTACTTTAAAATCTTTGGGATCATGTCCAAAATCAATCACCAAGTCTTCTAATGATTTTATCCTGGTGTCCTTAGCCTAAAAGGAGTCTTTTTCCAATTGTAACTGTGTTATAGTATTACTCAGAGAATTCTGCAATTGATGTGCAGTGATGGCTTTATTGGTCAATGTGGAATAGACCATCTCACCCGTTTGCTTATGGAGCTCAATCTGATCAATAAGGTGGATGTCTTTGGCAAGAACTTCAAATTTGTTTTTTAAATAATCAGCCATGGACTTTGGTTTTTGTACTGTTGGCTTCAAAAAGATCATTTGTATCTTCCCCTCATTGATGTCAAAGGCTAACATCAACCTTGTCTGATTTGTAGGATCCATTTTCAAATATTGGGCATAGGTTTGAGCTTTGAGCTTCTCATTCCTAGCTTTAATCTCTTTGTACTTTTCTTTCAAATCCTAGCTCTGCTCTAAAGTTGTCCTTAGTGATGACACTTCTACACTTTGCTACCTGCTTAGTGCCTGTGTTTGAGAGGTAGATGGTGTCTCCCCTGCTAGTGTTGTCTACACTGTGTCACTTCTTGTCTCTTCATATTCCTATTTGGATAGAGGATTCAATCTCTACTTCTTTACATATACCTGTTCCAATGGCACTATAGAGGGGCTAGCCTCGTTCCAACTTATTTTTTGAATTCTCTCCTCATTAAGAGGGGTTTGCAATGTTGGATGGTTTCCCATGTTTGTATCAATCTAGGTCAACTCCTTAGAAATGCACTGTGACCCTGAATCCTTTCCCTATCCTGAAGTCTCTGGTTGTCCTGATGTTTGTGCACTATGCTCCTATGTTGGTCTCCGTGAAGATTCTCTAGGCACCTGTACAAAGGGATCCAAATCAAGTCTTCTTTCCAAATCTTTCAAAACATTTTCTACTTCAACTTTTCTACTATCTTGTTCTATAAGTGTTCTCTCCACCCATTCATTTTGATTCGCATACTATTCTATCTCTAGAATTCTCTGTTGGATGTAGGGGGATATCTTATGCTTTTGCCTTCTATCATAGATGAAGCTATGAGGATCATAAAGCTAGATGAAACTCTTTTTCAATCTCAATCTTTCAAGGATTTCCTTTGCCTCTTTCCCTGCTTTTTTTGTTGTTGCAAATAAATGGGCCTAGGTGATCCTTTATCCTTAGTTGAGCTTCCTTCATAGTATTCATAAAGTGTATTTCATTAGAATTGATCATTTTCCTGTAGTACTCCAGGGAAAATAATCACATGGGGAGGTATTTGGGCAATTTAAAGGGAGGCAGCTCACACCCATAAATTTTGATCTCGATATGGTTCTAGTGTAAGTACTAGTCCCCAACCTTGTATTGCTTGGATAACTGTAGAATTCTCTTAATATCATCACTGATTCTGGGAGGGGGACTTCCTATTAACATGGTAGTTACTGGATGCACAAATTGATCAATAAAATCTTTATAAGGATGGGGAGATTAAGGCGAATAGTGAAAAATGGAAGTCGAAAAGATGACTAACCTAGGGTTCCCTCTGGTGTCAAGCGTTTGTACAGAGAAAGGGAATTTATCAGTTTGGTAGTAGAGGAAAAGATGATACAGGACTAAGGAATATTTAAATAATTTCTTGTTCTCTAATCTCATCAATTGGTCATGCATCTTATCAGCAATGAATGCAACATAGTCAAATTTGGCTGCAGGAGGTTGGCCAGGGGTGAAAATAGACATGTAGGCAAAGGTCGTTTCATCTATATACTCATTAGTGGTAAAACCTGGAATGCAAGCAAACATGGTGACAATATCCCTGCCCAGACCAGTAAAAGCACATGACATGTAAGGAGGGGGGTCTTTTGATCAGTATTCTTCTTCAATGAAAGTCTGACTGACTCAGTTAAATTCAGAACTTGATAGCCTTGAAGACTTTTCAAGTAAATCGACAATGGAAAGGGAAGTGAGGTCCTAGCTAGGCTGTAATTGCAACATTTCATTTATAGACTCAGTTGTAATGGTGAAAAGGATTTTTTGATTAGGGGACATTACAGCTCTCATATTGGGGTCGTATTTTGCATGGCATTGGTGGACCATATCTGGGAAAATATGGACAGTGGGGAATTGATATTTAGGTAGGTTTGACTCCCAAAGACCTATTTTATCAGCATTTTTCAGATAATTGTCCCAATACTTGTAGTGTAGCTTCAAGGGGGTTTCATCAAAAGTAAGGTCCTTGATTTTAAAATCTCTATCGGCCAAGGGAAGGTGTTCCAAATCCCTGTGGCGAGTAGTGATTGGCATGACATTTAAGGCGACAGGAGCTTCCATCCTTGGTTCTTGTGTATTCAAGGAAGAAAGTTGGGGGTTTTAAGGATTTTAGATAAAAAAGGTGCTTGGGGAAGTCTTGGGGCTAAGAAACAGCTTAATTGTAATGGATTACTTGAGTTTAGAGTAATTTGGTGGAGGTTTTAGTACGAAAACAGGTTTTCTGAGAAGGAAATGCGGTAAATACCTAGTTATGGTTGACTAAAGGGACAAATGGCTGTGGTGAATGCTTTGTTGGTTGGTGGTTGGGAGTAAGTTACTGGTCTAGACGTACTCTGTGCATGCATGGAAGGCAGAAATTTCTTTTCTCGATAAAAAGGGAAAACAATGAATATTTTTGTTTTTATGCACAAAATCAATAACTTTTGGTGGGTGAATGGGAAAATGATAGTTGGCATCAACTAATCGATGGGACACTTCTTCATTTAGTGGAGGTAGTAAGCGGGATCGATCGCACTACTTTTGGGAGGTTGGTTGTTTTGGCAGAGGGTCGCACGATACCACAAATTGGATGACACGTAGCATCGACGAAAAGTCAAAACAGCTTGCATCGAATAGTTAATGCTCGACCAAAAGGCCCGCGCAATATGAGTGAGAGTCGTTGGATGAGGGAAGCGAGGTCGTGCCGTAATCGATAGCGGAAAGTGTTAGGGAGTTAAGGAAGGGGTCTGATCAGCATATTTAAAATGACTTTAATTATATTGGGGATGATTGTATTGGTGGAGAGGCTATTAATTAAATCAAGTGGATAATTAATCCCTTTTTAACACATCAGGGGTTTTGGCTCTTAATTAATCATGGTTTGATTAATTAATTAATCCAGCTTAATTAACTTTATTATGTTTTATTTTCCAAACCAACGGGACAGGATATTTATTTATTTTGGGATTTTTATTAATAATATGGGAAAGGGTAATTTGTTTTAGGAGTTAAATAAATAATAAGGCTTAAAAGTTAATATGGCCATGGGAAAATAAAATGCGCTAAGTAAATGTTTATGAAAATACATTCATTATCTAACATTATGACTTAGGCTAAAATGTGTTTGGGGGGGTTTTTATAAAGAACCATTTATTTTTCCTAAGTAAAAGAGTGATTTTACCTTGGGAAAAGGATTTGAAGGGAATGAATGAATTATGAAGGGGGTGAATTTTGATGAAGGGGATTTGACACTTAGACCTTACAAGTTATTGGGCTGAGGGTCCGGTCCCTCCAAAAGTCAGAGAAATGCTCTGAGCTCCTTTAACTTTCAGGTTGTTGGTGCCTTTAGTACTTATGGGAAATTAGTAAAATTTAGGGAAAAATGAATGAGGAGGTTAATTAGTTTGACTTTTGTTTATGATGTAAGTATATGACTTGATGATGAAAGTATATGACTTGATATGTGGATAATCATTCATCATACATAATTTTGTAACCATTCATCTACTTACCCTACCTACTTATCCTACCATTTTTCTTATTTTTATTAGGGTGAACTTAAACTGGCAAACACTTATCAAAATCTTTTCTTTTATTTTACAATGGTATTCTAACTAAGTCTAATATTATTACATCCAAGGGCTTAGATTAAACTGTTGAGCATCCTTTTATTCACTCTACCTAATCTAATTATCTGCCAAGGTTAAATAGTTTGGTCAGATTTTATTCTCTATCCATAACATGGAAATTTAGAACATGAAATAGCCAAGTTTACACTATTTGACTACTCATGGATTGTGGCATAAATAACAAGCTACACACAAACTTTTATTCTCCATCAAAGTAAATAAGAGTGGCAATTTTTGACTTGCACACTTTCATGGTTTTTTTCTTTTATTGGGGTTCATTTTTTATTTTTTTTCTGACCTTTTCATTATTTTTTGTCCTTTTATTCTTTTTTTAGGACATACCCTCTTTAAATTTTTTAATTTTTTATTTTGAATATGGAAAACATTTGCAACAAGCAAAGGTATGTACATATTTTAGAGCTAAACCAAGTCAATCATGATATATAACACCTATTGGTATAGGAACATAACACTCCATACCCAACTCCATGCTATCCATACCATCTACCTCTACCTCAACTATAACCACAACCTCAACCACATCCATCTCAAATTTCCACTCCCACTCAACTACTTATACCACCATTTCTGAACCCAAACAATCTAGTAACTCAACCCACTTACAATATTGAGGTACAATACTTCCAAACAACTCCTCTTGATTTGAATGATATTCATGTTAGATTAGGAAGCATATTGCAACAAAGATATTCCCTTGATGCCATTAAAGAACATCATCTAGAAGAAGAATATCTAGAGAAGACCAAGGAATCATGGGCTACACTTGATGGAGAGAAGACATCATAATCAAAGATTGAGAAAGTTTTATCATGCTTAGCATTAGATTCTCCATGAGTTCAAGAGCATAATCAACAAAAAGAATAAGATCTAAATTTCATGGAAGAAAAAGACATAAAGGATGATTTAAACCAGTAAGTGAACCAAGGGCATCAAATCTATATTGAGGTTTGGTTCTAGAAAATCAACAAGATGGAGCACCACTCTCTTCTTCATCAATCCCTGATCTCATCTCAGTCAATGCAATTGGTCTCTCATACTCAGGTACATGTAAAAGCATATGTTTTTAGAATACACATGAGTTTATCTTTCATCTTGATGTGCACATGGATCCATTGGAAGTATTATTATACTTGAAAGAGGTTTTGTCTTTTCAATTAGAATAGGCTAGAAAAAATAAATAAAAAATAAAAAATAAGAGGAAAAATAAAATCTCAGGTGAAAACCTTTTTTTAGGCACCTGAGATTGGCTCACTGGTTGAAAACCTCCTTGAGGTTGTCACTGAGTTGGAAAGAAAAATAGAAAAAAGGAAAAGATCCTAGGTGAAAACCTCCTTTGAGACACCTAGGAAGACCTACTAATTGAAAATATCATTGAGGTAGCTATTAGGCCTAAAGAAAAAATGAAAAAAAAAAAGAGAAAAACAAATGGAAAAACAAATAAAAAAAAAAAAAAATCCAGTTGCATATATGTTTTTTCATGCGGAAACTCCTCCACCTACATAAGGAAAAGAAACAGGTCAAGTCCACAAAAAGAGAAAAAAAAGAAATAAATGAGCAATGAGGCAAGCAAAAAGTAAAAAACAATCAAACTTGGGCTTCTTACCTTCTATGAAAACTGCTCAAGAAGGACCAAGGACATGTCAATCCATCACCATCATCCGTTTCCATCATCCACCCATCATTCCCATGCATTTCCCATTCATTTTTCTCACTTTCCTAAAATGCTACAAGAAGGTTTTGTTTTGCTACAAGAGGCCAAAATACAAAAGGCATAAAATTGTTTTTCCCATATCTCGAAAACCATGCATCCATTGGTTGATTTGTTCCATGGGGATTTGCATGTGTATGATGGTAACATGTTCAAGAAATTTCAAAAAATTCCAGCGTACACTTTATGAGAAATTAGCGTCCAGCACCTACAACCATTTTAAAATTTTCTCATGATTTGTGCATCTATTGGCCAATATTTTTTAAGGAGAGATGCATAAGGATTATGGAAACATTCTAAAAAAATTTCATTTCAATCTAATATACCATTTGAGAGATATCGCTAAATGATTTCTCTCATAGGAGTTATTTAGAATTCTACAGGAAGTTGTTGAGCATGAGAAAGGGAGGTATATTTGAACTTTTTTCATCTAGGAAGAAGAGGAGGGGTCCACCATAGCCTCATCATTCATTTTCCACACCACTTGACCTCTTCTCCACTCTTATTTTCACCTTCATCCATCAAAAACACCACTTTTCACTCCTTCTTCCATCTCTTCTACCACAGAAAATACCTTTGACCTCTATCAACTGGTTACTCATGAATTATTAGTATTTTTCGAGGCAGAAGCTGAAGGAAATTGTGATCTTAGAAAGGTCTATGTGACTTCTATAGGAAGACACATAGTCCTATAGCAGTCTGCACATCCCCTACCAAACCATATCTAGAGCACTAGCTCTAGAAGTCAATCACCATGGAACATTAGAGGATTCAAAAACATGATCTTAAGCAGTTATAGGACCTCTTGTAGGATGCTACAAGATCATCACTAGAGCAGAAGAAACATGCATGTAGCATATCAAACACAAATATTTCTGAAGCAGTAAAGCCTAGATGTAGAATACCAAAAATACAAGCTCCAAAGTGTATTTGACTACCCAACAAATAGTAGCATATGATCTAAAGAAGAGCACCTAAATCCAGAAGGACATGCATCATTGAAGTTTCAGCTAGTAGAAAACATAAAATAATTCTTATATTTTTGTGAAATTGCTAGAAGAAAGGGAGACAAAGCAATGACCTCTCAGAATATACTCAGAAACAACCTCACCCATGGCCAGATATGCCATGCTACCGAAGGATTAACACATCAGTAGCCAACCACCAGGTAGGCACAGGTATGCACTATCCTTCACCTCTCTTGTTGAGTATACTATGGTTAAAAAATTGTTTTCAATGCACACGAGAGAAGATTTTATAGGTTGAAGCTGGCAAGTAAACTTGGCCACCTTCGACTAGTAAGATTGCATTTTAATCAAACACCCATGCAATGTGGAGAATCCAAAGTTGGGAAAGTGATCATTACAAGGAATGAGGACCATATCACCAAGTTCATTGAGCCCACTACCATAGAAAGAAATGAAATAACAAGTCTAAACTTCAGTTGTATCGATGCTCATTCCCAAAACAGTTAGAGAGGCTCATTAAGGCATTGACGTTCAAGCTAGATATTACCAAGGTCTTCCTAGGGTGCTACAGAAGAGATACATAGTTGATTTATAGGTGCTACAGGATTGGGCATAGCTACTACTGGAGAAACACAGCTGTTACAGGAAGGGACATATTTAAGATAGGAAGGCAGAAGTTGTTGTAGGAAAGTCCAGTGAGTTGCAAAAGGCCTTGATTTTGAAGACTTTTACCCCCAAACCCTAGGATTTGAAGCACAACATCCAAAGGGAGGGTAAATGCATTTTTCTCCTTGCCATGTGCGAACAAGAAGCCTGCCAAAATTTCTTTTTTTTTTAGTAGTACATCCTAAGGGACACTTTTGATAAAAGTTTACAAATAAAAAATGAAATGTGGATGTTTCCTTTTAATTGAGACTTATAAGAAAGTGAATTGCAATTATTTTTGGGTGAGCATGAAATCAACCTTCCTCCAGGAAATATAAGAAAAATGTTATTTTTTCCTCTATCTTAAAAACCCTCATTACACAGAAATATCTAAAACTTGTAACAGAAATAGAGAATTTCCTTGCCAAATTTGGAAAGTTGTATTTAAGGTTATGGGGTGTATTTAACCATAGAAATCCCATTGCCAAGAAGAAGGAGAAGAAGAAGCTAATGAAGAAGTAGAAGAAGATAGAGAAGAGGGAGATTACCCAAAAGAAAAACTCAAGGAGGAAGGAGGAGAGGAACAAATTGTGCTAAAAACCAAAATAGTAGTGCCTAAGAAAGACCTAATCAAGTTTTCTATGACACAAATAGAAAAATATAGAACTCTAGAGCCCATTAGGCAATCATCTAGGCCACAAAAGAGAAGAAGAAGGAAGCAAAAGGCAAGAAGGAATTCACCATCAAAATAGAACTCAAAATGCGGTGATAAAAAGAGGCTTTCCAAGAGGTCTCTAATCTATTTTTATCCTATTTCCAAGGCCTAAGATGTTATGGAAAGGTAAGAGGCAAAAATTAAGCATAAGGTGCAATTTTGGTCAAGATTTGATAGATTTTATGATATGCTACAGGTTTGCTATAGGATGTTTTGTATTGCTACAGGATTGCATGTGAGGGTGTTTTGAGGGTTCTAGAGGAGGGGAAATGGTGGAAAAGGTAGAAGGAGGTTGGGAAAGAAGTGGAAGACCTTACCAAACCTATAAATCTCGATAAAGTGGGAAAGGTAGACTAACAATCTCAAGCAAAACTATGATTTTTTTGTCCATAGACAATTCAGAAGTATGAGTGCAAATGAAATGAGGGTGTAAAGGGAGACGGTATGAATGGAAATCTATGATGCCATTTTTCCCTACAAGCCAAAAGAGTTCACCTGCAAAGAGAAAAGTCATGTTTTTGTGCTTGAGAAGACTGCTAAATAAATTACTAATTTGCAGAAAACCGAGACCATGAATGAGGTACAGTCAGGTGATTAAGTTTCTCAAAGGATGAGCAACACTTTCAGTAGGGGGTTATGATGGGCCTCCAAATTAGACATAAATTAAGGCCCATATGACCATCGTTCAACACATTAAACCTCTCTTTTTGCATTATATGACATATTTTGTGCTATGATGTGTTCATTAGGAAGGTTTAGATATAATTGCAAATTTGTGCCTACTATTATTTATTTTGTAGAATATTGTGAGAATATTGGGCAAATTATGAAGACTTGGAGGATGAGATAGTTTAGGGACTTTCTCCATGCTACAAGAGAACCAATATTATATAATAAATGAATAGGATATTATGAAATTATTTCACAAATTTTGGAGCTCCGGTGATTGAGAAAATCTAGGAATGTGTTCCTTCTCATTTAAATGCAAATTCCTTGTGTTGGGAACTAGATCCACTTTTTGAGGTATTTTGGAGGGAAACATTGTCTCCTCTCAAGGATAATTCTTCCTCATCACTTTGTATAAGTACCAATTCAAATTTTCCTCTAGGGGAATGTATTTCTTAGTCTTCTTGTGGATAAAATTTGTTATTTAGCAGTTCCACTTTCATTTCTAGCAAGGATGTACATGGATTGATTCAAATAATGAAGTTTGGTTCCATTTTGAGCTTCTAAACCTTGATTTCCTTCACAAGACTTTGAGTTTCCTTGTTCTTGGCCATCCCAAGAGCCTAAGATCCCTCTTGTATAATTTCTTTATTTCCTTTGAATGTCTTTTTCACTTGCATCTCTTAATTCTGCTTTTATTATTCATGCTTCTTTTGTTGTAGGTCATATTGGTTAAATGATTGAAGTGAGTTTTTTTGTAGGTTATTTACAGAGTCACAAGCATGATGCATCCTTAGAACATATTTGAAAGGTCATATCCATCACTGAGCTACTTGAATTGATTTACTAGTTCACAAATCTAGAATTTATGGAAGTCCCTTGTAGAAAAATAGTAGTAATTTTCTGCTATTTTTTAGAATGTGTTAATAAGCTTCATTTAAGTTTATTTTACTTGTATTGGGTCATACAATAATTCAATTTAATAACAAAATTCACCCCATATCATTTCCACTTGATTTGGTTAGGCATTTGGTAGGTTAACTAGCTTACTAGTTCTTGAGTTTTCGGTTTTTAGAGTAGTAATTTTCTGCTATTTTTTAACACGTGTTAACAGGGGTATTTTGGAGTGACTCTACTTGGAATGGAGTCTTAGTACATCTTAATTAACAAATAAAAAAATTCCTATCTCGTTTTCATTTGATTTACTTGGGAATTAGGCAGTTTATCTTGCTCCTATATCAAAACAAGGCCTCATGTAGCACCTCTTATAGTAGTCATGTAGCACATGCAAAATTGACCAGATCTACTCCAAAAGCTTAGTTTTTGTCCCTTGGGCTTGAATAATGACCCCTAGTCTCCAAAACCATGATTTAGTAATACCAAAAATGATTCAGACCTTGGGGGGACACCCCCAAGATATAATAACCCCCAAGATCTAAAAACTTGAAATGGATATTTGGGGGG